>VOCO01037624.1:0-14788 GCA_007922225.1 Emydura subglobosa
GGGCTGGAGCACAGGACTTATGAGGAGAGGCTGAGGGAACTGGGCTTATTTAGTCTGCAAAAGAGAAGAGTGAGGGGGGATTTGATAGTGGCCTTTAACTACCTGAAAGGGGGTTCCAGGGAGGATGGGACTAGGCTGTTCTTGGTGGTGGCAGATGACAGAACAAGGAGCAATGGTCTCAAGTTGCACGGGGGGAGGTCTAGTTTGGACATTAGGAAAAAGTTTTTCACTAGGAGGGTGGTGAAGCACAGGAATGGGTTACCTAGGGAGGTGGTGGAATCTCCATCCTTAGAGGTTTTTAAGATGAGGCTTGACAAAGCCCTAGTTGGGATGATATAGCTGAGGTTAGTCCTGCTTTGAGCAGAGGTTGGACTAGATGACCTCCTGAGGTCCCTTCCAACTCTAATATTCTGTGATTCTGTGAAAGAGACGTTTTTAGCTTTGTTTAGTTTTTATTGATCTAGGCTTTGGTAACAGACACAGAGTTATTAGCGTCTCCTAGAAAATGGTAAAACCTGAGAAGGAGCTGGTGGAAAACATCCCCTGGGCGTGGGGGGAATTCTCAGGATACTGGTTTGGCTGTAAATGTAAAGGCTTGGTTTTCCCATAAGAGGTGATGTTAGGCATCTAAATCCCACAGCCAGGGATTGGGAGTTGGGCACCTAACAGCCTTAGGACATGGTGGAGCAGACAGGGCACTGGACTAGGACTCTGGAGGTTTGGTTTCCATGCCTGTCCCAGCCACTCGCCCACTGAGCGACTCCGGCAGGTAACTGCACCTCGTTCTGCCTTAGTTTCCCCAGCTCTAACACAAGGCTGAGAATGTGGGCCTTGGGCTGGAGTCACAAACTTCCACTTTAGGCGTCCAAACCCCAGAATCCGTCCCTCTTGGGATTCACAAATCCTGCTCAGCTGCCTGTGACCCTGAAGGTATTTAAGTGTTTGCAGCAAAAGGGCCACAGGCCCCTGGGTTTCTGCCTCTAACCATGACCTCTGCAGCCTCACACCGGGCAGGTGGGCACCGAGGCCCCAGATCAGTGCAGGGACCTGGGGCAGGGAAACATCGCCTGCCCTGACTCATCTGCAGGGCCCGATCCGGCAGGTGAAGTGTCCAGATGCTTTTGCAAAATCTCACTGGGCAACCAAGTATCTTGAGAATCTGGCCCTATGTTACTGCTGAGAAAGGACCAATAATAGGCCTGTGCTGGGCACTGTAGCACAGGTTAGATGGTTTCCTTTAGATTCCTGTCCCTTTGGGAAGAAGCCCGGGGATGAAATACACTACAAAAATCCAATGTTAATTCACAATTTCCTAACGCTGGAGTCCCAGTCTGACTTTGCCACCCTATATTTGTATAGTGTAGGCACCATAGATTTATGTGTGTGTGTGTGTGTATCTAAGAATATCACCTTGCAGGGACCAGATGCCCAGCTGAGCACAATTCCCCATCATTGGCTAAACTCTGAGCAGCCACTAGTTCAAATCTCCCACCAACCCGGTAACACCCAGCTGTGGCATCTGATAAAGACCCTAACAAGAATGGATCACAGGTTACAAGATTCTGTCCATCTCCACTTCCTCCCCTGGTTGTGACTCCAAGAGCATGACACAGCCCAGTGAAGCTAATGTGAACACAATCTTGGTCCTCTGATTGGCTACCATTGTCCAAACATGAATTTCCTGCAAGCTTTCCTCAGCGCCTCCTTGACCTCTTTGTTTCTCAGGGTGTAGATGAGGGGATTCACTAGGGGAGTCAGGACCGTGTAGATGACAGAGAGGATGGTTTTGCAGTCCCTCAGCGTGTGGGCTGTGGGGAACATGTAGACAAGAAGCAGAGTTCCATAATAAATAGTCACCACGATGAGGTGGGAGGAGCAGGTGGAAAAGGCCTTTTGTCGCCCGGTGGTGGAAGGGATTCTCAGGATAGTGGCGATGATGGAGATGTAGGACATCATGGTTAATAGGAATGGGACCAGTAAAAAAGGGAAGCTGAATGTGACAGTCAACATTTCCACCCGCTGAGGGTCATTGCAGGAGAGTTTTACAAGGGGGATAAGATCGCAGAAGAAATGGTCAATAGCATTGGGGCCACAGAAAGTTAACTGTGCTACCAACAATGCTGTTATGCTGTTATCTAGGAAGCCACCTACCCAAGAGCTAGCTGCAAGCTGGAAGCAAGATCTGCCACTCATACGGGCTGCATAGTGAAGTGGTTTGACTATGGCTAGATACCGATCGTAAGGCATCACCGATAGGAGCAGGCATTCTGTAGCTGCCAGAGAACCAAAGAAATATAATTGTGTGATGCAGCCACTCACTGAGATGGTTCTGTCCCCAGTCAGGAGACTGGCCAGCATCCTGGGCAGGATGGTGGAGGTGTGGCAGGTCTCCAAGCAGGACAAGTTCCCCAGGAAGAAGTACATGGGGGTGTGAAGGTGCTGATCAGTCACAACTAGCACCATGATGAGGATGTTCCCAGCCATGGTTGTGATGTAAATAACTAGAAACAGCAGGAAGAGAAGGATTTGCAGTTTAGGAAGGATCCCGAATCCCAGGAGGACGAATTCTGTGATGGACGTTCGATTTCCCTGTTTTCCCATTGTGGTGTGTCTAGGAGAAAGGAATTCACTCTGTGACATAAATAAACAACATTCACCCCTTAACATGTCTGCATTGTTTTCATGGTCTCCCTTTGCTGGATACCGGAACAATAGCTGAGTGCAGAATGGAGGCTGGGGAAGGGAAATGCCATCTCTCTTGATCCCTGGGACAGATTTCCTATCTGGGCAGACTGCAGGTTCAACAAAATGTGACTCTCTGAAAACCTGTGCAGTACCCTGGTGGATGGCACCAAGAACACAAATACTGTGGTGTTGGGACTGAGACAGAACAGTGCAGACAGATCTAGGAGACTGACTAGATAGCGAGCGTTTCAGATAGTCACATCTATCATTGCCTAGTGTCTATACGCAGAACAAAACAGGCTGCAGTGCCAGGGGTGAAATGGGTGGCGATTTTACATTTGAGGGGAAGCCACAACAAAGAAACAAACCAATGAAGCAAAGCTGGGGATTGTGGTGAGGGAGTGTGCGGGAGGCAGGAAGCTGCAAGTGAATTATAAGGAAAAATGGGTGATTGAATCCTAGAAGGTTCAGGTTGGAAGGGACATCAGGAGGTCATCTAGTCCAACCCCCTGTTCAAAGCAGGACCAACCCCAACTAAATCATCTTACCCAGGACTTTGTCAAGCCAGGTCTTAAAGACCCCTCGGCCGTGCAGGGAGCCACCTGTATCCCCCGGGTCACAGCTGGGATTCCTCTGTAGCCCTGCTGTCAGCGTTGCCCTAACCATGCCCCCTGCCAAATTTCCTGCAGATGTAAACATTGAAATTGTTCAAAATTGAAGAAAAAAAGCAACAAAAATCAGAATTAGTCCCCAAAAGTGCAGCCAACCCCCCTCCACCCGTGAATTCTGCCAAGCCAGCTTATTGCCAGTGTCTCCTCCCCTAGCATCCAGCACAGCAGCAAATATCAGCTCCCTTTTCCCCACATCATCTCACTCAGCCCCTCGGCACCCCAGCGAGGTCAGTGCCAGAAAGAAAAGCAAAGTTGTATGCGCTTCGCAGACTGAAGGTGAAAGAAGAAATCAAGGATTCTCCAGTGTTCGAAGAGCTTGCCTTAGACTTGGCAGACGTTGGTGGAATTCCGTCCTTTGTCACGAGTTCCTTGTGGGACTTGAGGTCAGATTTCCAAAGGACAGTGGATGCCTAAAATTACACGAGTGCCTGAGTAGGGTCAGTAGCTAACGCCCGTCGATTTCAACTCCCTGTAAGGGTATCATCATCTGAAATCCCTCTATCCATCTGTCCCTCTGTGAGCCAGGTCCCCCATCGGTAAAGCATCGATAACATCACCATACTGGGGTGGTAGGATAGATCCATGCAAGACAGAGAGGTGCCCAGATACCATACTGATGGAGCCAGATAGGGAGCTAGGATAGCAGTGACCTGACAGGGGTTGTCTTTTTCCAAATTCAGTCATTTTGCTTTGGGTTGGGAACTTGAGAGCGATCATTGCCCCATTCCCCTTGGATTGCCACGGGATTAGTTACCTAGCAAACTTACATGTCTTCAAAAACCTGCAGACTCAAGAACCAGGAAGGGAAAAGGTAGCTTTACCTCTAAGGCAGGTCTGTGAGCAGCTGGAGTCGGATGTCACCTCCTCACTCAGCATTTCAGAGCCCAGGACCCTGGTTATTCAGTCCATTGTCTCTCCCCACCGCAGTCCCGTACTTCCCTGTTCCCAGTAAATAGAATGACGTAACCCAGATGTGCTCCCCTGGCTCTGTTATGTCTGGTAACATGCCCTGCGCATCACACTCTGCGCCAAACGGGGAACGTCTTTTCTGCTTACTATATGTCCTTCTGCGGGAAGGGGCTGTCTCCTGAGGCACATCTGCTAATAGAATGTAACAGGCAAGGGAAAGTTCCAGTTTATTTTAAGACCGTGTCAGTCGAGTCAAACTTGTAGTCTCAAAGGAAAAGTCGTGGAGAAAAAAAAAAGATTTCATCCTAAAACAAATCTGTTTACTGGGTGAATGTTATTCTGATTGTGAAGAAATGATTCACTAGTTCTATGAATAAAGTTTACAGCTGATAGTTTCACAGCAGCCTAAGTGATTTAGACACTGAGTTGCCATTCAATACCCTGAGGCAGATTTGAAAGTCTCAGCACAGGTAGCTGAGCTTGCACTTCCCCAAAAAGAACGTCCTGCTGCTCTGAGTACCCAACGTCAGATCATCAGTTCTGTAACATTTGAAAATGTGTCAAAGTGATTTAGGTGTCTAAGTCCATTTCTCAAAAGCGTCTTCAGCTGCTAAGCTTTAGTAACTAAGTCTCACTGAAAGTCAGCAGGACTCAGGCACCTAAGTCACTTTGGATATTCACGTCAGTGTTTTTGAAAATGTTACCCAATTGTTGCTCAGAGAAAAGGCAGGTAGAACAAGGGGCTTTACACATTTGTGTTGACATTTTCAAAAGGGGTGTAATGTACACAACACACACAGTCAACTGCCACTGAATTGCCAGGGTGTGGGAGAGACACTTGGCACTGCCCCTTCTGCCAGTCGTAGAGAAGAGGTTAGAACTTAGGTCTCCTGCTTTGGAGGTTGTGGCCTGACCACTAGGCTATGGGATAGTCTGTTAATGGGGGGCAAGGGAGATACTTTCCATGTAGGAAAAACTCATCATGCATTGGGCCAAAGAGAGAGGAGGAATGACGGTGTGGCCCAGGGGTCAAATCCCAGTTCAACCCCTGATGCACGGCAAGGGGAAGAGAACCCTGGTTTCCCACTTTCAGGGCAATTGCCCCCTGGTGGGGGGTCACAGATGAGAACCCCACATATAGACACGGTCCTCCTTCTGCAGGAGATTTAGGCACCTTATTCCCACATTGGAGCAGGGCTTCGGTCTTCAAGTTCCCCAGGAAGAAGTACATGTGGGTGTGAAGATGTTGAGCAGTGACAACTAGCACCATGATGAGGATGTTCCCAGCCATGGTTGTGATGTAGATCACTAGAAACAGCAGGAAGAGAAGGATTTGCAGTTCAGGAAGGGTCCTGAATCCCAGGAGGATGAATTCAGTGATGGACGTTTGATTTCCCTGTTCTGGGGTCGCCATCGGGATGTATCTATAGGAAAGAAATACACTCTGTGATATAAACAAACAACATTCACTCCATAACATGTCAACGTTGTTTTCATTGTCTCTCTCTGCTGGCTACCAGAACAATAGCTTCATGGATTATGGAGGCTAGGAGAGGGAAATGTCATCTCTTGATCTGTGGGACAGATTTCCTATATGGGCAGGCTACAGATTCTACAAAATGTTAATCTCTCTGCACACAAGAGTAGAACCAATGCGTTCAAATACGACATGATGGAGCTCGGGTAAAAGAGTACACAAACACAGACATCGGTCCAAATCGTCACACCTTTCATGTTCTGGCATCAAAGTAGAACCATATCCTTCACAGATCAGAGTTCCACTGGCAAAATGGTTCAGGATTTTATATTTTCCAGGAAGCCTCAATAAAGAAACAAACGAAGCAACTAAGGCTCAGATATGCAATGGTTGGGCAGCCAACTGCAAGTGAATTGCAGTGGACATGGGCCACCTAACTTTTAAAGCCATATGAAAAATTTTATCAGCCAAATGCCTGTCCTTCCCTTGGACAATATTTCCTTGTCCTGCAGTGCTACACTGGACATATGGACACGGCCTTAATTAAAAGTGAATTAGAAAGAAAGAAAGAAACCATTTTGCCTAGAAATTTCTTCTCTATTGTAAGAAAAATTTTTGTATAGAATTTGAATTTTGTACGAACTGTGCTATTTCATATTATGAGAGTGGGGTGGAACCCAAATTTCCATTTCATCGGCAATTCCATGATTTGTAATGTTGATTTTCTTTCCAATTTTGACATTTAAATATACATTTATCAATTTTAATTTTAATTCTAGCTTATTTTTATTTTACATTACATTGTATTTTATAGTTAGCATAAAAATAATGTATTTCATAAAATCAGATACAATAACTCTTTTCCTGAAGAAAATTGTCAAAATTGATATGTTCCCATGGGACATTTTGATCTCGATCAACAAAATATTTCTCCCTCAAAAACGTCTGTCAAATTTTTATCAGCTCTATATTTTCTTCTTTTTCTTTGATTAAAAATATTAATTCTCTGTTTATGGGTGTCTTATCTGCTATGTTTCAGCCTGATTAACTGCTATATAAGGACCCGATCCTGTACAGAGTTACGCACAAAGATAAAATAATTATTCACGGAATGTAAAATTCAGTCTGAGCCTTCTCTCAGAAGATAAAATTTTAACCTATCTTTTAAAAGTCTAAGATAAAATTTGCACTGACTTCTGGGATGGGACCCTCTGGTTTCAAAGGCATTTGCACAGCTAACGCGTGGAGCCTTCTTTGAAACTAAGAGCTCGGCTCGGCAGGATTTAATTTCAATCAATAGACATCAGTAAACATCAATATCAGTTGAAACACTGAAACCACCAAAAAAACCCATCAGTAACAATGGGCTTTAGTGCAGTCTCCCCCTGCACCTTATGCCTGCAGGGATGGTCTCACCAGCCTCGCTGCCATGAAGGGAGTAAAAATTAAAATAATTTATAATTGAAAACCCCCCATAATCAATATTAGTTGTCAAATTGCAGCCCCAATTCGGCCAAGCCTCCTCATAGCCAATGTCTCTTCCCTTCACACTCAGCAGAGTTCACTGATCTGACATTTTCTCCCACCAGACCTCCTCTTGCTCTCCATGGCAAGCACACGTGTACCCGTTCCCCAGCCCGTAAACTCACTCAGTCACTCCAGGTAAATCTAAGTGATTTAGGAGCCTAAGCCCCATTTTCAAAAGTGACCTCGTCACTAAAGCTTAGCGGCCTGGATCTCACTGAGCAGCAAGGGGACTTAGGCTCCTCTGTCACTTTTGGAGCCTGCATCAGGTATTTTTACAATTTACCCTTAGCTCAGTGCCTCCTGCTTAGTCATTTCTGAGAAGAGGCAGTGCAGGCTGCTCCTTACATCAAATGCAGATGAAACAAGGTGCTTTACACATTTGGGTTGGGATTGTCAAAGGGGGATAATGTACACCATAAATATTCAACTGCAATGTCATTTCTATGAGACTTTGGCACCTAACTCCCAGCCCGTGGAGGCTGGAGACCTGAGATGATAAAGTACAAATTTCTTGCCACATCCCAAGGTCACGTGGATCTTCAGTTCCACAGCAATTATACAAGTAAATCATCTTGTACCAGAACTATAGGCCTCGGCTTGGTCTGTCTGGAGTTGAGAATCAACGTAACAGTACTGACTTCTTTCTGTAAAGGACAGTGTTGCACTTTCTCTCTAACCACTTCATGATCTGATGTAGGTACAGTCAATACCATCACTGGGCAGCACCTTATGGGGAGGAGGTGAGCAGCCCTCAGTGGTGAAAGAACAGGTGCAGGAATATTTAGAAAAGCTGGACATGCAGAAGTCCATGGGGCCGGATGTAAGGCATCCGAGGGTGCTGAGGGAATTGGCTGATTTTGATTGCAGAGCCATTGGCCATTATCTTTGCAAACTTGTGCTGATCGGAAGAGACCCCAGATGACTGGAAAAAGGCAAATATAGTGCCCATCTTTAAAAAAGGGAAGGAGAAAGATCCAGGGAACTACAGCCCAGTCAGCCTCACCTCAGTCCTCAGAAAAATCATGGAACACTTCAGAAAGGATGTGGACAAACTGGAGAGAGTCCAGCAGAGAGCAACAAAAATGATTAGGGGACTGGGGCACATGACTTATGAGGAGAGACTGAGGGAACTGGACTTATTTAGTCTGCAGAAGAGAAAAGTGAGGGGAGATTTGATAGCACCCTTTAACTACTTGAAGGGGGGTTCCAAAGAAGATGGAGCTAGGAGAAGAGCTAGCTAGGAGAACATGTTCTCAGTGGTGGCATACGAAAGAACAAGGAGCAATGGTTTCAAGTTGCAGTGGGGGAAGTCTAGGTTGGCTATTAGGAAAATGTTTTTCACTAGCAGGGTGGTGAAGCACTGGAATGGGTTACCTAGGGACTTAGTGGAATCTCCATCCTTAGAGGTTTTTAAGGTGCGGCTTGACAAAGCCCTGGCTGGGATGATTTAGTTGGGGTTGGTCCTGCTTTGAACAGAGGTTTGAACTAAATGACCTCCTGAGGTCTCTTCCTACTCTAATCTTCTATGATTCTAAGAAGTTCATGTTTCCTTTTAGCATTTCCATGGTTTCTGAAACACACGTTCTTGAACCAAGATAGACTCTTCTGTGTGGCACTTGGACTTCCAGGGGCAGTGCTGCCGGCTGGCCAACAGTCGAGCCCTAGAGGCTCAGTGAGGGTTCTGTCCTAGACACCTGCACTACACCTGCACTACACCTATTCCAATTCCGAGTGGTAGAGGGCAGGGGGGGACATCCTCAGGGGGGTCACAGCCCTCTTTAGCGGCAGGTCCGTCCACCCTGGCACAGGCCCTAGTTAGTCAAATCCCTGCTTGGGGCAGTCCCAAGGGTCTGAAACCCATGCCGAAGAGGGTGGTGGGAGTTCTCATAGCAGTCACACGACTCATTTTGGCATGGATAACTCCTCCCCCCCAAGAATCTGCCCCCCCCCCCCCACTGGATTGGTCAATCTGTTCTCAAGGTGGTCCTACAAGAGTGAAATCAACTCAGATTGGTGGAGGGTGGAGGGAGGAGTTCTTAGAAGGGTCAAATGCCACTTCCTTGTTTCGGGACAGGTGTCCATCTTTACTTTTTTAGAAAGGTGGCAACCATATTGCATGTCTGCACCCAAAGCCCTGTAGAAACATGTACATACACTCTCCCTAGTACACACACACACAGAGAAGTGAAGGAATCCCAATACTTACCCTAGGACAGAGGGTCCGCTCTGTTTAATAAATTGTGGTGTTGAGGAACCAGGAATGGAGGGTCATAGGCCAGGTAGGTCCTAAAATAAAAAAAATGGAAATAAAATATAAGCCCTGTGGAGCAATTCTCTCCTGTATCTCCTGCCTCCCCATATGCCATAATCGACATGAAGAATGCCCAATGATCCCGCCTCCTAGTAAGACCAATGTTAATTCAAATTTCATCCATCAGCTAATAAATTCTCTATTGTTTCATCAGAAGAAATTTCAAACTAATTTGGGGAACTGGGCTTCTGCATACTCCTAAATTCTCATATCTCCTACATGGGCAGGAAAGAGGAAAACCAGTGAGCCCCATGGCTCCCTAATCCCTATATGGCCTTCATTCTGGTTGATCTTGGTTACTGCTAAAGGAGAAAATAAACTCCATCTACTCAGGGATGGAGTTTTACACTACTCAGAGTCCAAAGATTTTAGGGAATAATCTCTTTAGAAGTGATTACTGGGATCTCAGTTGCCTCTTCCTGAAACTGGCCTGTAGAAATACCTTTATAAATACTTTGCCATCCTAGTAGAGGTGTTCCTCACCCCCTGACTACCCTACAGTCCTAGTAAAATACCAAGAATGAAGTTGAGATCACACTAGAGATGTGACTGCCGCATTTTCTGTTTTCAACTCCCTTAGTTTCTCTCTCAGAGGGGACTCATGACTTAGAAAAATGGAACCAAACTTGCAGACCTGTGTATTCCCAGAGTACCTGAAATGAACCTTTGTGGGAATCTAGACAGAACACAGACCTCTGGCTATGGGGTTTTTAATAGGATTGCATCCATATTTTCAGAAAGGAGGGGGACCTGTTCCACACATGTACCTGAAACCCTGCAGCCCCAGAAGTACTGAACCCTAAGGTAATGAGTGTGCTGGCTGCCAGAATTACTTGCAGAAGGATAAATTTTTAAGGATGGGTGAAGAGGGTCTGAAGGGTAGTAAAAATAGGTAAAAGGCCATAAGGATGTTGCCCATTAGCTGTGGAGATGAGGTCTCGATGGAAGCTTCATCCTGAATGAAATGGAAACAACAAAATATTAACCGTGGGTGGGGCACTGGGAGGAGCCATTCTCTATGGACTGTGGGTGGTAATACACAATAGGTTTATTAGTCTCTTCCTCTGTGTAAAATGACAAAAAATATTCCAGTGTGTTCCTAATAATACTATTTTATCAGTAACCAAAGCAATTTATGAACAAGGAAGGCAGTGAGCAGGAGAGGAGCTAAAGCATGGCTGGTTCCAGCATGGAGCAGGAAACTCCATTTAAAAGAGTGACTTATGAGTTTTTAATACTATTTTAGGAAGGGATCCCTGTGAGGAACCCAGACATTCAACCACTTTACAGCCAAGGAGTTCAGAAGGAGACATGATACCCTGTACAGTAAGTAGAGCTGCCTGCAGGATCATGTGTGAAGCTATCAGTGGGCTACATGCTATTCTGAGGCTTTTTGACTTAGCTATGTGGCCCAAATTCTCATCTTTTCCCTGTTAACAGCCCCCCGCCCTCCCTCCCAGCTCCCACACACACTCTTCACTCTCTACAAAGTGTACTGCAAAACTGTTCTTATCATATACCATGGATTGAAGAGAGACTAAATACAATCCATCCTTAGATGTATTCGATTTCTCAGACCTTAATTGAATAACAACAAAGATATTCACATTCAACAGTCAGAAAATCCTCCATGTAATTAAAGAGTTATGATCTGACAATGGGAGTATCTTGACTTCTGAGAGCTATAGGGTTAGGACAGCTGGAGCATGGGGGTTTCATCCCTGACCATCTTGGCTAACAGCCATTGATGGAGCTATCCTGCACGAACTTTTCTAATTCTTTTTTAACCCAATTCTATTTTTGGCCTTCACAACATCCCCTGGCAATGAGTTCCACAAATGGACTATTCGTTGTGTGTTTTGTTTGTTTTAAATCTGCTGCTTACTAATTTCTGTATTGTAAACAAAGAGTTGAATACATCCTGTACAACTCTTATGGTATCAACTCTCCTTATTTCTATAATAAAGTTAATAGTCTTTCAATATAAAGAAAGCTCAGAATGTGAAGCCTTTGGTGCTCCAGGGCAACACATGCACCTTGACAATCCTTTGTCATATCTACCCATTGTGCATCACAGAAATGGATAATACACAGGGGAGTGCATTGGGATCATAGTGGAGCTGCTTTAAGTCACCTAATCAATATCTTTGCAATCTATAAAGCAGGGAGTGGGCACAAGTGAGGGATAGCAAGACAATGAGATTTTAACTTGCATGGGGTAACTCACCTTATAATGGACACAGATACCACAAAATGTCCATATATGGAATAAAGTGAGCCTTATAATGGACACATACCACTAATATGTCCATATATGGGAGAAACAGAGCCTCTGATACTAAATTTATAAGACACATAACAATCCATAGCATTAATATGACCAGTTATGGGAGGAAGTGAGCCTCACTGATTCCAAATGTATAAGAGACAAAACTCCATGACATGGACTCCTGGATTAGTGCGGGGATATTTATTTAAGGGCCATACATTTCTTTTCCTAGATTATTTCATGCAGGATGTGAAAAGAATTGACATCAAGTAATGTTCAGGTATGGGTCCAAGAACCTTGAAAAGCAAAGCTGCTGTTTAATTCAGCATCTCTATTGACATTCTGTCTATAATTCCTGCCACACCAGTTTAAAACTCTTCCCAGGCTCTTCTGTTATCTTTGCTTGCATTAGGAATTGTGTAGGTTGAAAATTACAAGAATAATCTGTCAAATGCCTACTAAGGTCTGGTCCGAAACACTTGTGGCCCCACAACTCCTTTCCTAAAAAACTCAGTCAGTTCCACTATGTTGGGTACATGAAAAAATGCACTTACTTAGCCACATCAAAATCTCTGCAGTACAGCACAGCCCAGCACAGCACCAACTGGCTCTCTTGGAGGTCAACTTGAGCACTGACTTCTGTTCATTGCCGCAATAGCTGTGCTTGGGGTAGGGGATGTCACAATGAAGTCTATGACACAATCGCCATGACAACCAAGTGTTAACGCCCAAAAAGGGTGATGTAGTGGCTGTTATGTATGTGTGCATCCCTGCCTGGCCTGCCCATGAGTTTGTGATGATATTGACCCCTCTGGGGACTAGCCTGGATAAAGATCAATAAAAGCCCCAATTTTAGGGAGAACTGATGGTAATTCTCTTTGCTCAAGTGACAGAGACCTATTTTTGGAGCTGATGATCCTGAGTTCTGCTTCCCGTGCTTAGCTAACAGCTGGCATCTCTCGAGTCTGTCTGCATTCAGCCCTGGATTCAGTAGAAGTAGTTTATTACATAAGGGATAACGGGTACCTCTAGAGAGGACGATAAAACAGTAGAATCTCTAGATCTGGATTCTTTTTGTGGTTTTGCTTTGACTGATTGTGACTTGAAGAAATTACTTAAGATCTGTGCTGGAGGGAATGACTAGAGACCATATATTTCAGTTATCGACTTTTTCTTTTTAAGTAAAGTACCTGCTGAAGAAAGGCACTTTACATCTTTTTCATGCAGCTGTAAATGGTACAAATACATGAAGAATTTGATATAGTTATAAACTGACAACTGCTCTATATATCAGATATAAAAAGCAATACCCTAATTAAGTCTTTCTGATCCTTTCATCCCCAAATACTGACGTGCCAAACATTAATTAAGCAACAGAACACCCTCGTGAAGTAGTTAGCTGTTATTCTCATCAATTTGGGTGAGTGAGTGTAAGTGATTTAAGGGAAGTCAGTGAGAGAGGTGGGAATTGAATCCAAGTTTTGAGTTTCACAGCCCTATTCTAACTACTGGAAAACACTGTTAAGATCTGAAGACCTTTTATGTTACTGACTACAGGTTGGCTGTCCTTACTATTACAAATAAAACTGCTCCATGGATGTGATAGCTCAAACTTTACTTAGCACATACTACCAAGAAGTGTAAGAAAGGGTTCAGTTATCTTAATTTCCTTCAGCCATTTCTCAGCTCACTCCTTAACTATGGTATGCTACATGAAATACTTTCCTTTGGCCATATATCAGGTCAATTCCCTAACCACGATATGCTGCATGAAACACTGTAGCTAGAGTATCTCTCTTTTGGCTTTAAAACATATTATTAAGCATTGGTCTCTGCTGCTATGGGTGTTATCAGAAGATATAAAAAGATCTGATATGATTTCTATGTCCTTGCCAGAAAGCACCTCCTATGAGATTGCCAAACATGATGAGGCACTTTGTGTGCACAAACAATGTGTGTGCTTGGTGTGATCAAAGATGTGAGTTCAGCTAGAATTAGTGCCCTGCCTTAGCTGTTCTGAAAGCTGGAGGTGCAGAGTTCTGTGGGGATTACAATGCAACTGTTGAAGTGGAAATTGTTGCCATGGAGGTGCTGTCACAGAGGTTTCAGAAGTGTTTTAGAACTTGGATGGTGATCTGCTACTGAAGGGGAAGGATTGTTGTGGCTGGATTCTTAGGAGGGGCTTTTCCTCAAAAAGGGTTCAGCAGTCTGGTGTGTAGGGGGCCGTTCTTCCCAGAAGTGCTTGTCCTAATTTGTGCTCACAGCTTCTGCAAGCAGTGCCAGGTAGAGATCCTTATCTGCCAGAACCAAAGTCGTGTAATGGATGGTTCTGCTTTCTGTGCAGGAAAGCAAGTACGGATGCTCCTTGAGTCTAATCACAAAACACCGTGTGGAGCAGGTAAGTGTTATCTCCATTTCAAAGATGGATAAACAGAGACACGGTGAGAATTAATACTGATAAATATCAAAGATTAAACACATCACTTTTTATTTATGTCATTTCACATGTACATGAATCAATGATATAATGCTTTCCCCTCTTATTTTTTTCTTGGTCTTTCTCTTGGTGTCCTAGTTTACTTTTCTTTCTTATTTATATTCTGTGCAAAGAACAACACAGAAAACAAGAAATAACTTGCATATTAATTTATCTATCACAACTTAATATTTGTCAAAAAAGAACATGAAATGCCTCATATCACATTATGAAATGCCGTACAGAGCTAGTAATTTCACAGGCTATTAATATGGCTTCTTCGCTCTAGTTTTTAAATTCTTAGTTTTGTCTCTACATTGTTTTTAGTTTCTAATTTTGTTTTAAATTATTGTCACTTTTGTGGAGAAATGCCCAGAGAGCGAGAGAGAGGTGGAGAAAGGAAGGGAAAACATGTCGAGTGGCCTGGTTGGAGGACTGAGTCATGATGAGGCAGCAAGAGCTC
>ML681064.1:0-27191 GCA_007922225.1 Emydura subglobosa
GGAAATGAACAAAATGATGGGTGAATGTTGACGTGTTGAGGCTGACCACACCTTCTGGAATATTACCCAATTGGGGGGTTGCTACGTGGGATCAGAAGTTGACGGGTGGACAGGAAGGAGAGAACAACACTATTGTGGCTGTCAATCCCACCAATTGTAAAGATCTTGGATCCACCATGACACTGTTCGGCCTTCTTTGTCTACTACATCTCCTCACTCGGGTTACAGTATTATGCATGTAAGAACTTTGTGTCCATGCCAGCCAAGCCCAGACGCAGGGGACTTAGGTACAGGGTTATACCACAGTTCCAATTCATGTCATACATTACACAATTTATACACATTTTTACTGGCTTCTAACATATATTATTCTTGAATCTAATTGGATGACACATCCTACAGACCATGTGAGGACCGATAGCTTATGTCTTCACCGTATCTACATTTCAGTGTTACCAATCCAGGATATCCCCCCTTACCTTAACCAGCCCCAAAACACTGTCTCCTGCAAAATACCCCTCTACCTCCCTGTCAACAGAGAATTTACATATAAAAAACCTCAATATCAATTTGTTCAACATCTTCATTAATGATCTGGAGGATGGGATAGATTCCACTCTCAGTAAGTTTGCACATGACACTAAGCTGGGGGGAGAGTGATAGATATGCTGGAGAGCAGGGATAGGATACAGACTGACCTAGACAAATTAGAAGATTGAGCCAAAAGAATTCTGATGAGGTTCAACAAGGACAAGTGCAGAGTCCTGCACTTAGGACAAAAGAATCCCATGCACTGTCACAGACTGGGGACTGACTGGCTGAGCAGCAGTTCGGCAGAAAAGGACCTGAGGGTTAGAGTGGATAAGAAGCTGGATATGAGTCAGCAGTGTGCCCTGGTTGCCAAGAAGGTTAATAGCATGTTGGGATGCATTAGTAAGAGCATTGCCAGCAGATCGAGGGAAGTGATTATTCCCCTCTATGCAGCATTGGTGAGGCCACATTTAGAGTATTGTGTCTATTTTTGGGCCCCCCACTACAGGAAGCATGTGGACAAATTGGAGACAGTCCAGTGGAGGACAACTAAAATGATTAGGGGGCTGGAGCACATGACATGAGGAAAGGCTGAGGGAACTAGGCTTGTTTACTCTGCAGAAGAGACGAGTGAGGGAGGATTTGACAGTGGCCTTCAACTACCCGAAGGGTGGTTCCAGGGAGGATGGAGCTAGGCTGTTCTCAGTGGTGGCAGATGACAGAACAAGGAATGATGGTCTCAAGTTGCAGTGAGGGAGGTCTAGGTTGTATATTAGGAAAAACTTTTTCACACGGAGGGTGTTAAAGTACTGTAATGAGTTACCTGGAGAGGTGGTGGAATCTCCACCTTTAGAAGTTTTTAAGGCCCATCTTGATAAAGCCCTGGCTGGCATGATTTAGTTGGGATTGGTCCTGCTTTGAGCAGGGGGTCGGACTAGATGACTCCTGAGGTCCCTTCCGACCCTAATCTTCTATGACTCTATGATAAAAGGAAAGGGAATAATGGGAAACTGTTGCCATGAAATCCTTACTTAATACTTTATTTTTTATAAAAAAAAATACCAGAACTGTTTGTTGAATTGTCTTTTTCTTTTTCTGGCAATGTACTAGTTTACTCCAGCTGGATCTGTCCCATTGACTTCACAGGACCAGTGGAGATGTAAGATACTACTCCATGTTATCAGAAGTTGGCCTAAAAATTGTCTTAGTGCAGACATTGATGACATTCTAGAAGGCAGATGATTCAATGAGAAGTAAGGATCACTGACAGTCAAAGAAGTCTGAGGGTGAAATTCAGTCCCCACTGCATTCAAGGTCAACATTCCTATTAATGCCCATCAAAGAAGGCAGGATTTTACCCTGAGAACTTACACATGTAGACTCATTGATTAATATGAAATTTATCTCTATTGATAGCACTATGTTCAAAAAGAAATATATTGGTGGAAATGAAGTTTTCTCCTGGAAAATTCCATACAAAATACAGCAAGTGGAATTTTCTCAACTTAATGTATAAAATGTGTTTGTACTGATTTAGATGACTAACCTTTACCTTCTCCTTTGGAGCTTTGTTTGAGAGTTAACTCTTGTCCACATTCACACGGGATTCAAGATCTCCCCACAGAATGTTATTATATATGTAGAACAATCATCTTCAAGAAGTTATAACTCACTTGGAGTCTGTATTTAAATTATAGTCTGGTTGATGGTATTTGAGGATCGACTGATAGGTGAGAATATTCTGTTGGCTGGCATGCTTGCTGGCTTGTTTGTTTTCTTGCTTTCTGGCAATTCATGGGTCTAAATAAATGTTTCTGCCTTTTTTTTTAATTGGAATATGAAAGTTCCTAAGTGTGAAATTCAATGAGAGTTGAGTCATTAATTCCTTTATACACTTCTGAATATTAAGCTAAATCTAATGTATGTGTTCTGATTTAATTTTTTTTTGTAATTTGTCTAACTATGCTTTGCAGGAATATACATTTCCACAAATATAGTTACGAATCTTGGATCATATTTTGATCTCAGTTTGACCAGTACAAATCTGATTAAAATTCTCATACAGCAGTGGAGTTCCTTTGAATTTTATAGTAGTTGAATCTAAAGTAAATGGAGATTTAATCTTGTAACATTGTTATGAGGGGTGGAAGATTCACAACCTATTGTCTGTGCCCTCAGAAGTTTGCAATGTAATTTGAAACATGACAGAAAGGGTGGGAATTTTTGTAATCACTTTAATATGAATTATGAAAAATTGGTCTAATCAAATCTCATGATTAGATAGATTTATTGATCATGTTGCTCTTCTCATTTTCATCATTTTTACAATTCAGTAACTCAAATGATGTAAATGGAGATACTCCTGTTTTCTTGCAGCAGGAGAGAGAGGAAAATTGGGAGAAGCAATGAAGGACTAATAAGACTAAAGAGATATGAACACAGTAAAGGGAGACGTAACTGTAATGCAGTAGGGTGTACTTGTCAACATATTTGATAATATTCCTACTATTAAAGCAACATGTATATATTGCCATGTAGCTTATCATCATAATGAAATTTTGAAGGGAACAATTCCCTTTCATTTGCAAAAGCTGTGTACCAGTACAGCTACAGTGAGTGGAGAATCAGTCAGGCTCACTGCTATTGAGTTATTTACACTATTTTATTTTTTATTATATTTATTTTTTATTCTTATTTACACTAGCAATTCAAGGGGATTAAGTTATTAATTTATTGTGCATCTTCATTCCACCTAAATATACCTATATCTTACCACCAATATTTTATGTTATGTTCTTAATATATAAGTTGTGTATATTGTGTACACTGAAGGTATCTTATATTGCAACAGATCTATTTTGTGAAATTAGTTTCAAAAGTGGAATCTCGGTCATTAATAAGACTTCTGGTGTTTGATTGCTTTTGAGGTCAAATTCTGAAATCCTACCTCAGATAGTTTATGTAAACAGTCCAAATGATTTCACACACTTCTATTTGAGAACATCAAGAGTGTTATTTTCCCCCTTTTCCAGTCAAACATTGGGAGAACATAGATTCAGTATCTGAGACAGATTTGTGTGCTAACATATTTGAATGCAGCTCTGTTTCTTCCTACATTGTGTGAAATGTGTAGAGTATGACAAGATCGCTCTCTCTCGCTTTCATTGCCTGTCTGTCTAGATACTTCAGTTGCCATAGTGCTGTAGTTTCTGATACAACACCTGACAGAAACTTTAATCTTTGTTCCTACAGAAGGAACACTCAAGCAATGGAACCGAATAACCACACCAGGGTGACCGAGTTCATCATGCAGGGACTCTTTGACCACCCTCATCACCAGGGGCTCTTCTTTGGGCTATTCTTGTGCCTTTATACAGGTATTGTCATGGGCAACTCCCTGATCATAGTGGCTATTGTCTTTCACCCACCTCTCCACACCCCCATGTACTTCTTCATCGCCAACTTGGCCATGGTTGACGTTATGTGCAGTTCCTCGGTTCTGCCCAAGATGATAAAAAACCTGATGCAAGAGAGGAAATCCATCTCCTTTGATGGCTGCATGGTCCAGCTCTTTGCCTTCACTTTGTCAGGTGGGACAGAGCTGGTGCTCCTCACTGTCATGTCATATGACCGCTATGTTGCCATCTGCCACCCCTTGCGCTATGTAAATCTCATGACCAAGAGAATTTGTATCAGTTTAATAATTGGTGTCTGGGCTGTCAGTGCCATCAATTCATTGGTGCACACATTACTTATTGTGCGTCTGGATTTCTGCGGACCCAACTTCATCCAGCATTTCTTCTGTGAGATCCCACCAATGCTGGCCCTGTCCTGCAGCTCCATCTACTTCAACAAGATCATGATCTCCATATCAAACGTCTTCCTGGCCATGGGGAACTTCCTGCTGACCACCGTGTCCTATGGCTTCATAATCACCACCATCCTGAAAATCCAGAACTCCAAAGGGAAGCAGAGAGCCTTCTCCACCTGCTCCTCCCACCTGCTCTTGGTCACCTTGTTCTACTCCTCCATCATCTACACCTACATCTGGCCACCCTCCAGTTACTCACTAGATAAGGACAAGATGGTGGCCATAATGTACACCATAGTGATTCCCACCTTGAACCCTCTGATCTACAGTTTGCGCAATAAGGAAGTCAAAGTGGCCTTCAGGAAAATCCTTTCATTCATGATAAAATAATTTTGTCAAGAGTGAACCTGATTCTCACCTGCTTTGTCCCTTCTAGGCCAGGTTCACAAGTGGTGTCAATAATTGGAGAACTATGCACTTCAGTACATAAACATTTATTTGCACTGTGGATCATTCAATTCAATGGACCTACTATAATTAACACAAGCTGGTGATGCGTTGAATTGACTGCAATGGGGCTATGCTGATTTACACCAGCTGGGAATCTGGCCTCATTGACTCCATTGGTGCTATATTGAATAGCACTATCCAGAGTAAGGCACATTAAGCCAGACTTTTAAAGGTATTTAGGTATCTAGTGAGATTTTCAATAGCACCAAAGCACATAAAACTCATTGATTTCAGTGGGTGTTGGGTGCCTAGATGCTTCTGAATATCTTATTAGGTACCTTAATAGCTATAAAAACCTGGCCCATTGTGTAGCAAATTACTGTGCATGCAGTCACATCGAATGCCAATATTATATTTTATCCTCAACAAGTACCTATGATAAAAATGAAACATTTTCTCTGTATTCTCTATTTTTTGTGAGCTATTAAACCCCCAAAGATTTCAAACATAAATCTGTTGTGATATGGAGATCTGTTGATGTATAATGGAGTTAGATCTGAAATTTTAATAAAACTATTTTTATCAGAATATATTCTTATCTTATTGTAAATATGCACTTCTCAACACCAGAAATTGGGTGTTTTCAAAAGATCTGTTTTGTTGATAAGGAAATATTTCAATCCCCAAAATAGAGAAGATATTAATGAAACCATTGTTCCCTGTCACTGCCATAAATAGTTCACGGAGGCTCTGCGTTTCATGTCTAATTATTGTTGCTGACTTATCATAAAACCTCAATCATTATGCAACTTTTGGATGGTTTATTAAAGTCCCACAAACAAGAACAGTCCTGGTATTTTTTTAACATAAAGTACTAAGTAAAGATTTCATTACAACATTTTCCATTATTTCCTTTCCTTTCAACCCTATAGAGTTTTTTTATATGGAAATTGTCTTTTTAAGGGTGGTAGGAGGGTATTGGGCAGGAGACAGTGTTTTCAGGCTACCTGAAGTAAGTGGGACTACAATGAGCTGATTACACTGCAACTTAGATAAGGTGAAAACATAAGCTATTGGTCCTTACATGATCCCTAAGATGTGTCAGCCATGTAGGTTCAAGAAGGGAATATGTTTCTGGGTAGTAAATCTGCATAGTAACTGTACAGTGTGTGACAAAACTGGAATCATCACCCTGTACCTAAATCCCTGCATCTGGGCCTGGCTGATGTAGTAGAAAGAGCCTGAGACAGGAGACCTGGTATGAGGGGCCTGGTCTGAGGCCTAAGGCCTAACTATTATAGTGAGGCCTTGCTGATATAAAGCAAAGTTAGCAAGAGTAAGGCTGTAAGCAAAAGTCAGGCCCTGTTACAAAACATGCCTACTTGCAGGTTCAGAGAACCTGGCAAAAACAGGGCTGGTGTTGCAAAACCGCAAACATTCCTAAGAAGTGCTAGGCACAGGACACTCATGTAAACAGATTCCAAATGGTGCCAGAACACTCTGATACCAAGTATGGTATAAACACATGCTCTGAAGCTGATATAGGGACACACTGACCCACCTAAAGATAAGGTTAGGATGACAGGGTGGTGGATAGAGACGTTTTGGTCAAACCAACATGTGCAAGGTAAAGGGAGGTAACTAACCACATCAGAGCAATACATAACTTGCCGGTATCAGTGTGTATGGGTCACAGAGGGGTGACTTTGTCCAGCTGAGCGGGAAATGGAAAGTCCTGCCGTTCACTGAGTCGAGTCCATTGTAAGGGGGATACATGTCTTAAGATCCCCATAGAGTCTGCCAGGTGCTATTACTGAGCTTCGCTGACAATAAACCCAGCTGAATGCCTTCGCAATTGAACCGAGTCTGCTCTTCCAAAGCAGTTCGACTGAGGCCTGTGGCCTCAGCTATCTGCACAGAGCTAGTGTGGCACAGAGCAAGAGAACACACACACACACACAACGCCGACAACTGTCATAAGCTGGAACTGTCATAGATCTTGGGTCACATGCATAATAAAGTAACCTCAGCAATGAGCTGGAGTGGAACTGAGTTTCTGGATCCCAGAGAACTGAATGAAATGTTCTACCAGGACTGGATGGGGTGTTCTAGATAAGGTGAGTGGAAAAGGCCTTGGAGGGAATCTCAACACTGAGGCAACTTTGCCTCACTCTAGCGGTGGAAAAACGGGAATAAGTTATATTTAAACCAGGTCTACACTACACACCTATATTGGTATAACTACGTTGCTATGTTGATGGGAGACCTTCTCCCATTGACATAACTGCCACCTCTTGGGGAGATGGATTAAGCACGCCAATGGGAGAAACTCTCTCATCGGCATCTTCACTAAAGCACTCCAGCAGCATTGCTGACCCCGTGCAGCTGTGCTATTGTAGAGTTGCGATACACAGCCAGTGGTTAGACTAGTGGTTCTCAACCTATTTACCAATGTGGGCCGCAATGCCGTTCTTTCTCTGTTATGTGGGCCGCATCCACACAATATATATACTACCTGTGTGGCCCTGAGGATGTCACATGGGCCACAGCTGTGTGCTGATTGGGCCGCAGGCAGCCTGTGGGCCGCAGATTGAGAATCACTGCTTTAGACTCACTTTGCGGTGTAAAATAGCCGTATGGTATATTCACAAGGGGACTTAGGCACCTGACTGACACTTTTGGTGCCTAAATCCCAGAATCAAGCACCACTGGTATTAAGAAAGAAAGAAAGAAAGAAAGCCATTCGGATACTGATGAAAATCTTTAAGCTCCTAAATTCCCTCGGCGCCTACGTTTTTGCAGAGAAAGCTCCATATGCACCTATAGGCATGAATATTGCTAGGCATCTGAATGCCTAAGTCGTAAAGCAATTCATGAAGCAGGGAGGTGTCCTGCCTTATTTGCCTGTATGCCTGAGACTCTACCCAATGTACCTGGGTACCACTCGCCCTTAGTTTGAGGAAACTTTGCCTGCGCCTGCCAAGCGTTAGCTTGATGTCTCCACTGGCCACAAGCAACACAGACTCTCCCTGCTTAGCTCACGCAGGTTCCACTGTTCCTCTGAAGGTTAGACATAGGCTCATTCCAGCCCTTGAGATCTCCAAACATCCCTTGGAGTGTCCAGGCCTTTCTCCACTGGACATTCATGAACTGATTGCTTCCAAATAATCAAGGTTCTCACCTGGTGCAAACCTCATAACTCCATTGATTTCATTGGTGGTAGGCTGAATTAGAGTAGCTAAGAGTTGGCCAATATTTCATGCCAATGTTGCCAGGGTTAGTAGGAGTCCAGATATGCTTGTGAATGGACCATTTGGAAATGGTCCCTCATTCAGTGACTATGATTACCACTGACTTGCACCTTGAGTGGCCGTTAATTTTTCTGAAAAGCCACCATGATTATCTTTTTAGCTACAGCAGCTTTACACCAGAATTGGTCAGACGTGCTCAGGAACACAAGATAGAAGCTGCTGGAGAATTTTGCTTGCTTTGAAGTTATTTCAGATGGAAACCACTGGAAGTGAGAAGAGAATCCAATCAGGAATGCAAAGTGGATGTGAAAGGATGCTTATAATGTAAATGAGTGGGGAATACTGATTTAACGTTCTTGCTTTCCATTCACACTAAGGGCTAGATTCACAAAGGGACTTCGCTGTTGTAACATTGAGCATTGTCACATCAAACTTTTGGGCACCAGGAAAATTACTGGGATGAACAAAGCCTGAGTCAAGCACTCAGACTGCCTTTACAATGAATGAGGAGATAAAGGCCTAAAAATGGGATCCCCAGAATGCGGCATCTTAGGTGGCTCCTCACCTAAGCTCACCAATGGGAGGTGCCGAAGAGAGGGTTGTGTGCTAAGTACCACCCCTCTTGGGACTTTGACACCCAAACCAGGCCTACAGGGAGATACCTGTCTCTGCTTGGGAGTTTCAGCTGTGGGCCTTCTCTTGGAGGTGAGTCCTGCAAGAAGACAGCAGGTATGGATCTCATATATCTTAGCTTTACCATGATGGCACTCACTTGGGATGGGGGAGATCCTGATTCATGTCCCTCCTCTGCTGGAGGGGATGTGAAAAGGAATCTGCCTCCACTCAGGTGAGTGTTCTGGCCATGGGGGATAGTCTGTGGAGAGGGTGTCTTCAATCTCTTGTTCCACTTTGGGTAACTACTTCAAGAGTCATTGGGCAGGACAGAGAGAGAGCGGAAGTATGAGAAGCATGAGGAGGGATTTGATAGCAGCCTTTCAACAACCTGAAAGGGGGTTCCAGGGAGGATGGAGCTAGGCTGTTCTCAGTGATGGCAGATGACAGAACAAGGAGCAACGGTCTCACGTTGCAGTGGGGGAGGTCTAGGTTGAATATTAGGAAAAACATTTTCCCTAGGAGGGTGGGAAGCACTGGAATGGGTTACCTAGGGAGGTGGTGGTGGAATCTCCATCCTTAGAGTTTTTTAAGGCCTGACTTGACAAATCCCTGGCTGGGATCATAGAATCATAGAATATTAGAATTGGAAGGGGGACATCTAGTCCAAGCCCCTGCTTAAAGCAGGACTAACCTCAGCTAAATCATCCCAACTAGGGCTTTGTCAAGCCAGGCCTAAACAAATTTAGTTGGGGTTGGTCCTGCTTTGAGCACGTGGTTGAACTAAATGACCTCTTATGTTGTCTTCCAAACTTAATCTTCTGTGATGCTAAGAGAGTGAGTCTGGAGCCTAGAGGTTGAAGCTGTGGGGCCCAACTGCATTACACAGGAGGGCCACATTAACCTGAGCACAACTTGGTGCAGGCCAAACAGATGTTACATATTTTAATAAGATTTAAAATCACCTGCACTGATTTATATTTAAAGTGCGGCTTGTTTCCTAGGCATTTACACAGGTTGTTTCTATGTACAGAATTGTCTATTTCAGGAGGTTCTCAAACTTTTTTTTATTGGGATCTCTTTTGAAATTATTTCAGGCTGTGACAGCCTCCTCCCAAAAAAGTGATGGTCCCCACCCTCCGATACCATGCTAGCCTTACTTCTGCACTGCTACTGGTGCACCTTTCAGAGGGGAGCACCCGGCCAGCAGCCACTGATTTCTGGCCACCCAGCTCTGAAAGCAGCACAGAAGTAAGGGTGGCAATACCGTGACCTACCTACAATACATTTGTGACCCTCCTTTGGTTGGGACCCTTAGTTTGAGAAACGCTGGTGTATTCTGTTGAAGCAGGCCGCAGGCCATATAAAATGCTCTGGTGGGTCGTTGGTCATAGGTTGGGTATACTAGTTTAGGGCAAGCTCCTAGGATGGAAAGGGTTTTTTTTAAGAGAAACGTTTTGATGAAGGATAATGAAGCCAAATTTTGATCCTATTAAAGTTTTTGGTTGAGATGGAGAGGAGTTGCTATGTAGTATTTTCCCTTATATTATGTTCTCCTCCTACTATGATAAGTAAATCATAGTTTGCTTGGTGAAGGTTGCCTGAGTTCCTCAACTTTCTACTGGTCAAAGTTCCTGAGGGAAGAATCATAGAATCATAGGACTGGAAAGGACTTTCTAGAGGTCATCTAGTCCAGTCCCCTGCAGTTATGGCAGGACCAGGCATTATCTAGAGCATCCCTGACAGGTGTTTGTCTAACTTGCTCTTAAAAATCTCCAGTGATGGAGATTCCACAACCTCCCTAGGTAATTTATTCCAGGGCTTAATTGTCCTCAGAGTTAGAAATCTTTTCCTAATGTCCAACCAAAACTGCTCTTGCTGCAATTTAAGTCCGCTACTTCTTGTCCTATCCTCAGAGGATAAGGAGAACAATTTTTCTCCCTCCTCCTTGTAATATCCTTTTATGTACTTGAAAACTGTTGTCATGTCCCTCCTCAGTCTTCTCTTCTCCAGACTAAACAAACCCAGTTTTTTCAATCTTCCCTCCTGGGCCATGTTTTCTAGACCATTTATCATATGTCCCTCTGCTCTAGTGAATTGTTAAAAAAAATATTTCTCCACAGTGGAACAGTTTAAACAGAAGAGATTGAAGGATCCCAACATCAGCATACCCCAAAGGTCAATAGTTAGGGCACTCACTTAAGAAGGACTGTTGTGATAATATACTCTGACATCCTGCATCTCACAGGCCCGAGGACTTTCCCAAATACATTTTTTTTAAGTAGAGAAGATTTTTTTTTTAAATCCTGAAAATGCTATAGAGGGAGAATTCACCCAGTATTGGGTAAACTGTTCTAACAGGACTAGATTTATGCTGGCATAAATTAACATAGCTCCACTGAAATCAATAAACCAGGTTCCGTTGCGCTGCCTTTACTAGTAGATTTGTGAGGAACAAAAGTCAAACTCCTAAAACAAGAAAAATGTTTATCCAAGTCAACAAAAGTGGACCACAAATAGAGTCGTATAAACTGGCTTGTTGAAGTGAAAAGAACTGTTCTAAGTGGTCTCCAAGGCTCCTGGGAAATTCATGGTTTGTCATGGAAATGAACTGGAAAAGTCCAGAAATGGGTGGAAATGTTTAGAGCTGAAATCACTAATACGATTGGTGAATGTTGACTGGAGAAGGCTGCCGTCACTTTCTGGAATATTATTAATCTGGGGTCACTCTGTGGGATAAGAGGGGAATGAGTGGACTGGAAAGAGAGAACTTTACTATCATGGCAGCCACACACACCATTCTCAAACTCTTGATTCACCATGAGGCCTTTAGGCCTTTTTTGCCCACATTCTGAATGGCATCCAGAGCAAAACTGTCCAGAGAGAGGGAAAGAAATTAAATCAGTGTGACGGGCCCCCTTAGGTACAACCTGGAACTGTGGGACTGCTGTGTCCCCTTAACTCTCCAGCCAGGGCTGTCTCTCACAATGCTGTGTTAGTGACAAGCAGCCTACCCCTCCAGCTGCTATCATTCAGCCACCAACCTGCAGAGACACACCCACCGAAATTGCATGAATGCTCTCTAAGCCACTCATGAACTGGATACAGGGAGAAACCAGCAAATCCCCCCAGCCTTGCACCTTAGAAGTGTACCACCTTACACTGCTCAAATTGATTTACTCAAAAAAGGAGTGGAAGTAACTGGTCCCAATGTTGCAGGTTCCCTGCCATGAATTTACACAGCAACTCTTTCAGGGTCTTTTTAAAGCATTCCATCAGTCCAACCATTTGGGAATGGTAGACGGATGTCCTTAGTGCTTTGATTTTTAAAAGGGCACATAGTTTTTGCATCACCTCGGATGTTATATTGGTCCCTTGATCCATCAGGATCTCTTTACGCATCCCTCCTCTCGTGAACACCGTCAGCAACTCAGGTGCCACGTGAGCGGCCGTGGCTGACTGAGGGGGTATGGCTTCAGGTTACCGGGTGGCGAAGTCCAACATCACCAGGATTTATTAGTGCTGGTTGTCTTCCTCGTGGGTCTCACCGGATCCATTCCAGTCCTCTCAAACAGTATCCCAACTAATGGAAGGGGGACCAGTAGGGCTTCTGGGGGTTTTCAGGTCCCCACTAGTTGACACAAGGGGCAGGAGGCGTCCTTTGACACCCGCACGGACCCCAGTCAAGTAGAACTTGAGTATCACTCAGTCCAGGGTCATTTCACACCTGAGGTTCCCCCCACAGTGTATCTCATGGGCCAGCTGTAACACCTGATGCCGGAACCTCTTGGGGGCCAGGAGCTGGGCTCAGGTCTTACCCATCTGTGTATCTCAGATTACCCAATACAATCTTTCTCCCTGCAGTCCAAAATGGGGCCATAACTTCTGCAGGTGGGGGTTAACTACCTTCCCATTTATGCCTGTGACTGTTCATAGGACTGGCTCAGAATCGGGTCCTCCTTCTGGGCACTGATAAAGTCCACCTTCCTAATCAACTCATCCCAGTCTTGGGGGATGGGAATCTCCTGCCTCCCCTCTGGAAGCTATTGGGCGGAGGGGCCTTCTCTGGGGTCATCTTCGCCCCTTACTCAATCCAAGTCCCCTGCCTCTGGAAGGTCTATATCCTCCCACTGGAACATCCTTCTTCCCAGAAGGGCCCATCACCCCAAGTTTTCACAATCTCACTGCACTTCTCCAGATTGCTACCCAGAATCACACAAGGGTCTGTCAGACCCCAACCCATTTCATCCTGATATGCCCCTTCATCTTGAGTCCCACTGCCCTCATGGGATATGGGTGCATGTCCCCATGAAAGCACTGAAGGTAAACCATGTCCACATCATTTCCATGTCTGCTAGCTACCTCAGGATCATGGTATGGCTACAACCCACACCAGGATTGTCAGTTTGGTGGCCCCTTTCTACCTGGCCTGGCTGTCCAATGTCCACACCTCTCAATATGTACAATCCATAAAGGGGCACTCTTAGTGGTAATGGCCCTTTTGTCCACAGAAGAAACTGAGGCCAACTGGTGGGCTCTCTCTTTCCCTTCATGCCATCTGGGGCTGGTGAGAGGCCTCTTCTCTTGTACCTGACAAGGGCCTAGAATTCTCCCCTGTCTGAACCCCTGTGTCTGTGGTCAGGTCCAGGCCACTATTGCAGCATGGGTCAGAGTCTAAGACCAGTTCCCCAGGTGCACATCATCCCCGGTAGCCTCAGGACCCCTCAAGTATGATGTCCCTGATCCTAGGGCACCTGGAGTGGGTGGCCACTCCCATGATGTCTTTCATAGCCAAGAAGTCTTTGGCCAGGTTGATCACCTCTCCTAATGTTCCAAGCCAGTATTGCAAGACCCACTCTTTACTTCCTGCTGGGAATATCAGGGTGAACTGTTCTAGGGCCACCTGTTCCTCCAACTGCCTCCTTGGTTGCAACCATTGCTGACAATGTTCTTTGAGGCACTGGGCAATGGCCTGGGATCGGGCAACCATATGGGGAATTCTTTTTGGTGAAAATGTTGGTGGTGAGTGTCAGGGGTGATGTCAAATGCAGCCAGGATGGGATCTTTAACCCTGTCATAGTCCTGTGCCACCTTTTGGGTCAAGGCCCCAAAAAATGGTCTGGGCCAGACCCAACAGCTACATGGACAGTAAGATGGCCCAGTGCTCTGGGGGTCATCATGCTGCTGCTACTACCCTTTCAAAGATGATCAGGAACACATTTGAGTCATCTTCAGAGCCCATCTTCATCAGTATCACCAGTAAGTTACTTGTAACCATGGGACTTGGTGTTTTTGTCCCCAGGCTGACGTTTGTCCCTTGTGGTTGGAGTAGAGTGGCGACTTGCTGGACCACATGTTGTTGCTGTTCATGTTGTTGAGTAGCCAACTCCCAGTGAAGCTGTTGTTGCTGCTTTTGTTTTCATGCAGTCTGTTGTGTTAATGAGTGGCCATCCGCAGGAACAACTGCTGTTGTTTCAGCTGCTACTGTACTGCTTCTTGCCAAATTAGCCCCTTGTCTATCTGCATAGCTCCCCCTCCCTTGAGCCCTCTTTGCATTCAAGAGACTCTGTTTCCTCTGCCTTTTCCCTTTTCCTTTCTAGGTCTTCCCACAGAACTGATCACAATGCCTGCATTCCCCGCCAATTGTAGTTGGGGGGTGACATGGGGGCTCCTGTCTGGTGGCCTCAGTTCAAATGGTGTCTGTCATGCCTAATACCTTCAGTTCACATAGCAGTAGTCGTGCTGAGTGGCTGCAGTTCATGCGGCAGCAGTCCCATTTAATCAAGGGACGTGGGTTAAAAAAAATATTAAAGAAAGACCATGTCATCTTTTTCCGACTCTCCACTTTGCTTAATTGACACAATGGGTTTCTATAAGTAAATGACACCATAAATTTGGATCTCATTTATGTCCCTGATCCAAGAATTCATCTGCTTCTCTTTTAAGCATGATTGGTCCATTGAAGTCAAGGAGATGACTCCTATGCTCAGAGTCGGGCATATGCTTAAGTGTTTGGCTGTAATTGAGTCTACAGAAGTTAAAATTTCCCCACCTTTTAATTCCTACCCCTGAAAAGTCTCTTTCTGATCTCAAACTCAATATGAATTTTCTTTCCTACATAGGATTAATCTGTAAATCAAATTTTGCTTTCATTATCAGGTCAAGAATTTCATGACCTTCAGTGTTTGCATTCAGTCACACCTGCGTAACTCCATTCAATCTTCAACTTCTTTAAAACAGAGTAAGGTCAATGGAGCTTTGCTGGTTTACCCCACTGGCTTTGAAGGAGTTATACCAGTTGGGAATCTGGTCTGTTGACTTTGATTTACACTAACTCTGGAACTGTCTCATTGATAGTGATGGAGCTACGCTGATATAATGAGTCTGAAGATCTGTCCCAGTGACTTCACAGGACCAATGAAAAGTAAGATAATACTCAATGCTATCATAAGCTCACCCATAAATTGTATTAATGAAGACATTGGAGGTGTTCTATCAGAGACAGACATCTCTGATGATTCAGTGTGGACTAAGGATCACTGACAGTAGAAGTTTGAGGGTGAAATCCAGGTCCAGTTGAACGAAGGTCAACATTTTTATTGAAGCCCATCAATGGGCCCAGGATTTCATCTTGAGAGTTTATCCACTCACCCTCCCTGATTAATATGGAATCTCTCTCTATTGGTAACAATACTTTCAGAAAGAAATACATTGGTGGAAATTATGTTTTCTCCTGGAAAATTCAGAAGAATATCCTTTTTGACGTAATGGCAAGAGGAATTCTCTCAACTTGATGTAAAACATTTCTTTGCACTAATTTAAGTGACTCCCATTTATGTTCTCCTTCAGGGCCTTGTTTGAGAATTAGCTCTTGTCCCTATTCACAAAGGATGCAAGATCTCCCTACAGTTGGTTACTAGATATGAAGAACAATTGTCCTCAAGAAGTCATAACTCACTCAGAAGTTGTACTTAAATTATGGTTGGGTCAATTGCATTTGAGGATTGAATGAAAGTTAAGAATATTCCTTTTGCTTGTTTCTTTCTTCCTTGCTTACGTTCTACTATTCTCACAATTCATTCTTCTAAATGAATCTTTCTGACTTTGTTGGCTGGTAATTCAAAGTTCCTAAATGTGTTAGCCAAGAAAACCCAGTGAAATTCAGTGAGATTTCAGTGATTAATTCCTTTACATACTTTTCAAAATCAAACTAAATTTAATTTATATTTTTTGTTTTGTTTTGTTTTGATCTTGACTAAATGTGTGTTGCAGGAATACACATTTCCACAACTATGGTTATGAATCTAGGGTCATATTTTGATCTTAATTTGATTAATACAAATCTGATGAAAATTCACATACATCAGTGGAGTTCCTTTGAATTTTATGCTAGTTGAATCTAAATTCAATGTTGTAACATTGATACGAGGGCTGAAAGATTCAGTTCATTGTCTGTGCCCTTAAAAATTTGCAGTCAAATTTGAAACGTGATGCAAAGAGTAATAATTGATTTTTTTCAAAATTACTGTAATAAGATATTTGAAAAATTACTCTAATATAATCTTATGATTAGTTACATTTGTTGGCCCTGATGGCCCTCTCATTTCCATCATTTTTACAATTCAGTAAATCCACTGACTTCAATTGAGATAGCACTGATTTCCTGCAGCAGGATTGAGAAGAAAATCAGGAGAATAAATAACACAGTAATAAGACTAGAGAAGTCTGAAGACAGTAAAGGGACACTAAACAGTTATGCAGTACTTGTCAAATCATGCGATTGCTATTCCTAATATTGAAGCAACATGTATATATTGCCAAGTAGCATATCATCAAAATTAAAAGTTGGCAGGCACATTCCCATTTGCTTTAACAGAAGTTGTATACCAGTACAGATCCAGTGAGTGGAGAGTCAACTCCTCTCACTGCAATGTAGTTGCAACTGATTTACACTAGGATGAGGTAAAGGGAATTCAAGTTATTTTATTATGCATCTTGACTCTACATAAATAATGTATTATTATGTTAAGTTTTGTAGTGTATATCTTGTGTATGTTATATACCCTGATAGTATCATATATTGCAACAGATGTATTTTGGGAAATTAGTTTAAAAGTAGAATTTTGGCTATTAAGACTTCTGGTGTTTAATTGATTTTGATATCAAATTCTGAAGTCCTATCTCATGCCATTTATGTAAAGAGTACAAATGACTTCATGCACCATTATTTGAGGATATCATGAATGTTGTTTTCCCCTTCTCTACTCAAATGCTGGAAGAATAGAGATTCAATATCTCAGACAGATTATTGTGCTAACATATTTTAATGCAGCTGTGTTTGTTCATATTTTGTGTAGAGTGTGACAAGATCTCTCTCTTTCACTACCTGTCTGTCTAGATACTTCATTCGCCATATTGGTGTAGTTTCTGATTCAATACTCGATAGGATCTTTAATCTTTGTTCCTAAAGAAGGAACACTCAAACAATGGAACCGAATAACCACACCCAGGGTGACCGAGTTCATCACGCAGGGACTTTTTGACCACCCTCATCACCAGAGGCTCCTTTTTGGGCTATTCCTGTGCCTTTATGCAGCTGTCATCCTTGGAAATTCCCTGATCATTGTAGATATCGTCCTCAACCCACCTCTGCACACCCCATGTACTTCTTCATCGCCAACTTGGCCATGCTCGATATTATGTGCAGTTCTTCAGTTCTGCCCAAGATGCTGGAAAACCTGATTCAGGAGAAAAAAAACATCTCCTTTGAAGACTGCATAGCCCAGTTTTTTGCCTTCTCTTTTTCAGGAGGATGGAGATCTTGCTTCTCACCATCATGTCATATGACCGGTATGTAGCCATCTGCCACCCCTTGCCCTATATCAATCTCATGAGCAAAAGAATTTGCATCAGTTTAGCAGCTGGTGTCTGGTCAGTTGGTGTCATACATTCATTGGTGAACACATTGCTCACGTTGTGCCTGGATATTTGCGGGCCCAACCTCATCAAACATTTCTTCTGCGAGTTCCCACCAATCCTGGCACTGTCCTGCAGCTCCATCTACCTCAACCAAATTATGATGTCCATGGCAGACATCTTCCTGGCCATGGGGAACTTCCTGCTGACCACCGTGTCCTACAGCTTCATCATCATCAGCATCCTGAAAATCCAGGGCTCCAAAGGAAGAAGAGAGCCTTCTCCACCTGCTCCTCCCACCTACTTGTGGTCACCTTGTTCTACTCCTCCATCATCTACAACTACATCCAGCCAACCTCCAGTTACTCCCTGGATAAGGACAAGATGGTGGCCGTAATGTACACCCTAGTGACTCCCATCCTGAATCCTCTGATATACAGTCTGCAAAATAGGGAGGTCAAAATAGCTTTCAGGAAAATCTTTCTATTTTCCATTGTAACCCCCTTCTATTTCTGGGTTACTTGGAAGCCAGCAACACTCACCTGTGTGCAAGGGCGCCTAAGGTTATTAACAAAGGAGATCTTGAGTATCCCAGCGGTGATGTAGGATAGGTGGGAATCCTCTATCCACCCCCCTGCTGCAGTCCCATTACTTTTAAAGGAATTTAAACTTGGCGGTGCCTCCACCTGGCTGGCCCCTGCACACGCTTAATAGCAGGCCTAGGGAGCTTCCAGGACTAAACCTAGTCTGATAATAATAATAATCTGAGACATAGGTCTAACTTAACAATTGCAATTATGCAAACTAAACATCCAATATACTTAAATTAGAATTAACACACCTTTACTTAACAAATTAAAGAAATATGGCATAACAGACTGAAATTAAACATCACTATTATGTTAAATTCACAAGGCAGTTGACTAAATCAATTAATAAAAATAATATGAAAAACTAAACTTGTCTAAACTTGCATTTACACTGCCACTTGCCTTTACACTGTTTACCCCACCTGCAGAGTGTACACTCCCCAAGAGTTCAGAGCCCTAACCTCTTGCTTGCGTGGGCACGCTTGGAGATCTGAAGAAGACAGCACTCTGTTGGTTCGGTGTACCAGTTCAGCTCAGTTGTCACGCTGGAGATTTGGAGCTGGCCCAACCAACTATCTGTAGTCCTGGCCCTGCTTGAAGGGACTCTCTCTCTCTCTGCCTCTTCTCAGGCCCAGTCAAAGTCTCTCTGCAGTGCCCTTTCCTTTACACGCCCTTCCCCAAACAACAGGGGGCGGAGAGTACTCACACTACCTTCACTGCAGACCCACCTCAGGCAGCTCCAGGTTCAGTCCCTGCCCTGCCCTGGGCAATTCCACCAACTTCCGAAGCTCCCTGCTCGATCAGGCTCCAGCAGGCTCTTAGCAGCAGCTTTGGGACCCCAGCAGCAGGCAGTAGCCAGCAGCAGTCAACCAGCAGTTTCCAGCCTGGGCTGCACTCCACCCTAGTACCAAAATGGAGTCCCCCACATGCTATTCTCTGTTTCTCTGGAAGAGGAAGAGTCTCGCTCCTTTTACCCCAAGGCATCATGGGAGTTGTAGTCTCCCAGGATCTTCCCAACTGTAAACTCCCAATCAAGTTCCAAGGCCCCTGAAGAACAAGGGGCCTACACCATGAAATAGTAATTTTTCCACTTGTCTTGTCCTTTTTAGGTCAGGTCCACAGTCAGTCAAAATTATTGTAGAACTTGGATTTCAATAGACATATGTTTGTACTGTGATCCATTCACTTCAATGGAAATAAAATGATTTATACTGACAGGGAATGAGTTGTCTTGACGAGAGGAGGACAATTCCTGATTTACCCTAGCAGGGTTATGGGTCTCAATACCATCAGTGGAGCTCTGTTGAATCATATTCACTGGACCAAAGCACATTGGGTCAGAATTTTCAAGGTATTTAAGTATCTAATGGTATGTTCCTAAAACATAAAACTCAGTGGTTTCAATGGGTGTTGGGTGCCTAGATGACTATGAATATCCCATCAGGTGCCTAAATATCTATAAAAATCTGTACCATTTTGTAGCAAATTATTTTGCATGCATTCTCATTGCATCACACTCTTATATTTTATCCTCAATGAATGTGTGACAAAAATAAAACTTATTTTCTCTCTATTCTCTAATTTCTTGTTAGACATAAAACCCCCAACATTTCAGTCAAATATATGTTGAGATCTGGAGGTCTCCTGGTGTGTGTCATGGACTAAGGTCAGAGATTTTAATAGAACAATGTTTATCAGAATACATTTTTATCTAACTGTAAAAATATACTATCAGCATGAGAAATTTTGGCTTTCCAAAAGATCTGTTGTGTTGATAAGTCAATGACTCAATTCTGGCAATGGAGGAGATATGAAACCATTGCTCACTGTTACCATAAGAAATAGTTCACTGAGGTCAGGGGTTTCGTGTCCAGTTATTGCAGCTGACTCATGTTATAATCTCCACCATTAAATAACTTTTTAAGCTGTTATTAAACTGCAAGGAAAAGAAAGAAACAATCAAACAAAACAACTTCTGATTTTTTAAAAAAATTATGTATTAATCAAGGATATCATGTCAACAATTTTTTATTCTCTTTCCTTCTAGTCATATAGAGATTTTTATATGGGAATCCTCTGTTTACCGGGGGTGGGTATTGTGTAGGAGACATTATTTTAGGGTTAGTTGTGGTCAGTGGAGATACCCTGAATTGATAACATTGAAATGTAGATAAGGCGAACAAAAAAGTTATTGGTCTTTGCATGATCCCTAGGATGTGACATCCAAGTAGATTCAAGAAGCATATATGTTAATAGCTAGGAAAGATGTATATAAATTCTGTAGTATGTGACATGAATAGGATTTGTGCCATCACCCTGTATGTAAACCTTTGCGTCTGGTCCTGGCTATCATGGACACAGAGAAGTAACATGCGCAATACAAAAACTTCACGTATGAGCTGGAGATGAACCGAGTTTCTGGATCCCAGAGAACTGGCATAAGTGTTCTCCCAGAACCGGACAATGTGTCCGGAATAAAGGGAGTGGGGAAGGACTTGGAGGGAACCAGAACACAAAGCGGGGGAGAGGGGGAATGACACTAGGGATGGGATTGACCGCAGACACCCACAGTTCATATTCCAGATATTTTATCTGGGGTTTAAGCAAAGCATAGGTAATGTCAATTGGTTCCCTCCGTCTGGCCAGTTTTGCCAGAACGGTTTTCAGAATCAGACAAAGAAGGCTTAACAGCATCATGGAGGACCCAGGATCTAAGCAGTTGGTAGGGTGAAGGCATAGTGGTAAAACTCCCTCCTTCCAGTCCACCCATCACCTCTAACCATCTGTAGTGACCCTGCAAATCAGTAAAATTGCAGAAGCTGTGCCAGCCTTCTCACATCAACATTCACCCATCATTTAGGTGATTTCAACCATGACCATTTCCACTCATTTCTAGAATCCCTGGGCTTGTTTGCATGACTATCCATTAATTTATCTGCACCCTACAAGACCACTTAGGGCAGTCCTTTCACATCAACATGCCACTTTGTACCAATCCATGTGTGTCCATCTTTTGCTGACTTTCATACTCAATTTTTTTAATAGAATCAGGGATGAGGGTTGGAAGGGACATCAAGAGCTCGTTTAGTCCAACCCTCTGCTCAAGGCAGGACCAACCCCAATTAAATCATCCCAGCCAGGGCTTTGTCAAGCCGGACCTAAAACACCTCTAAGGACGGAGATTCCACCACCTCCTGAGGTAGCCCATTCCCGTGCTTCACCAACCTCCTAGTAAAAAATATTTTCCTAATATCCAACCTAGACCTCCCCCACTGCAACTTGAGACCATTGCTCCTTGTGTCATCTGCCACCACTGAGAACAGTCTAGCTCTGTCCTCTCTGGAATCCCCCTTCAGGTAGTTAAAGGCTGCTATCAAATCCCCCCTCACTCTTCTCTTCTGCAAACTAAACAAGCCTAGTTCCTGAGCCTCTCCTCGTAAATCATGTGCTCCAGCCCCCTAATCATTTTTGTTGTCTTCTGCTGAGTTCTCTTCAAAATGTCCAAAAATGGGGGTCCCAAAACTGGACACAACTGGTGTGTTCAATTTTTTGTCCTTGCAAATTTTACGGTATGTGACATGATTGACAGGACCTGGTTCACTAATGTCTATGGACCTGTGCCAATTTACATCAATGTGGATCTAATCCTGTCTTTTAGGTCAATTTACCCTGGATTCTCCCTAATGGGGAGCAAGATTCTCAACTGGTGCAAAACTCATAACTCCATTGATTTCAATGGAGGTGCACTGAATCAGAGTAGCTAAGGTCTGGCCAATATTTTATTCCAACGTTGCCAGGGTTAGCCAGATATGCTTATGGATGGACCTTTGGAAAAGAACTTGCCCATCATTCAATGAACATGATTCACCTCTGACTTACACTTTGTGTAAGCCATTTAACATGCAAGGTCACCGAGATTCTCCTGTCACCTACAGCTGCTTCACAACAGAGTAGATGAGACGTACTCATGAGATATAAGATGTTGGAGAATCGGGTCCATTGCTTGCTTTGATGCTATTTCAGATTCAAACCACTGGAAGTGAGAAGAGAATCTAATCAGGAATGCAAAGTGGATGTGAAAGGATAGTGATGGTGCAAATGACTGAACAATTCTGATTTAACGGTCTTGATTTCCATTCACACTAAGGGCTAGATTCACAAAGGGGGTTGCAAAACTAAGCATTGTACACTGCACTTTGGAGCACCTAGAAAAATCACGGGGATGCGCAAAGCCTGAGTCAGACACTCAGGCAATGAATTAATGGGGAGGTAGGTGCCTAAGAATGGGATACACAAAAGGCAGCATGGTAGGTGGCTTCCTACCTATGCTTGCCAATGGGAGAAGCCAAAAAACAGGGCTGTGTGCTAACACCTGATTCTGTTGGGACTTTAGCGCCAAACCTGAGCTAGAGGGAGACGTATATTTGCTTGGGTTTCTCAGCTGTGGGCCTTCTCTGGGTGGTTTTTCTGGCAAGAAGCCTCTGGAGAAGAAACTGCCTAATAGCTTTGAGCTCTGTGGTGAAGGCACTCACCTGGGGTGGGGTAAACAATGATTCATGTCTCTCCTCTGGCTGATGGACTGTGACCAGGAATCTGCAAAGCTCTGGTGAGTGCTCTGGTGAGCCATGGGGATAGTCAGTGAAGGAGCGCCTTCAATTTCTCCTACGGAAGCTGTTCCACATTGGAGAAACACTGCAAGAGTCAAAGTGCCTGAGAGAGATAGAGAATGAGATCAAGTGAGTGAGCAAAGGCACGTAAGTGTGAGAATGACTTTAGAGCCTAGTGGTTAGAGCATACCCTTAGGATATGGCAGAACTAGGATCCTGTCTGTTGCCTAAAACGTTTTGAAGGCTAATAATGTTTGGATTGATGCCTGATTGATCTGACTATACAAAGGTTTTCCCCCCAGAACTGGGCTACACAGAATTCACATCTTGTGGGGATGGATGACAAGGACACTCACACTGATTGCAAAGTAAAACCTGCAATACCTTTATTACAATCATGGATAAAGCTAGAAAAGATCAAAGCTACAAGATAGAGAGGTTATTTGGGTATCATTCTATGCATAAACTCTGAGAATTGCATACTCACACCCTTGTGGAGGACCTGGTGGTAAGAGACAAAATGACCAGCCATGTCTCTGGTGTGCCACATGTCTGATGGTCCAAGTTCCTCAAGGAGTGGAAGGGTTGAGCAGTAGAAAAACAAACAATAATGGAGGAGTCCCAGGAAAGAACAGCCCCAGACCACATGGTGACTGTACAGTTATACGGCCTGAGCATCATCTGCTCATGCTCTATGCCCATATTTAGTCTTTTCACCCATGTAATAGTGAGATGTACGTGTTCTATAGGTTAACATATTGATACTTGTAACTACCATTTCACCACATGATTATACAATCACCCCTGGCTTAAGAGGATTTGCAGTTATTACTTCCATGTTCCTTGTGGTAGCACTGACTGGAACATTCTAACTCCAACCATTCAGCAAGCTCTTCTTAATTCCCAAAATCTAAAGGTAACCATAAATCTGTGTCAAGGGTTTTTGTCTACTTAACCACTCGTATCACAGAATCATAGAACCATAGAAGATGAGGGTTGGAAGGGACCTCAGGAGGACATCTAGTCTAACCCCCTGTTCAAAGCAGGATCAGTCCCAACTAAATCACACAGATATTATGCTCCAGCTAATATCTTACAGAATACAGGCCTGTAGGTTCCTTGCGTTACACCTTAAATATAATTAAAGGCAAGCCAATGAATATAATGGGGGCAAACTTGCCCTATGGGTTACATATCATAAGAACATCAGAATGGCCATACTGGGTCAAACCAATGGTCCATCTATCCCCGTATCCTGTCTACCAACAGTGGCCAATGCCAAGTGCTTCAGAGGGAATGAACAGAACAGGATAATCATCAAGTGATCCATCCCATCACCCCTTCCCAACTTCTGTCCCTCTGCTATAGTGAATTTCCTTAAAATATTGATCCATGGGGGAACAGTTTCAACTGGAGAGACTGAGAGAATCCAATATCAGCATATCTCATAGGCCAGTTGTTAGGCACTCAGCTAAAAAGGACTATTGTGGTCACCTACTCTGCCCTTCTGCATGACAAAAGTCATAAGACTTTCTCAACCTAATTTTTCTTTGAACTAGAGAAGATCTTTTAGGAGGAAAAAAATCCCATCTGTATTTTTAAATTGCCAGTGAGAGAGAATCCACCAAACACTGGGTAAGCTATGCTAACAAGAGTAGATTTACACTGGCAGAAATTAGCATATTTCCACTGAAATCAATGAACCAGGTCCTGTTGCAATGTCTATACGTTTTACAAGGAACAAAAGTTTGAACTCCTGTTAAAAAAAAAAAAAAAAAAGAAACAAAAAAAATAATAAAAGACACCAAAAGTGGTGGACCCCAAATAGACCTGTCCAAACTGGCTTAGTTAAGTAAAGGAACCGAACTAGGCGCCATGGCCTCTGGTAAATTCAGAGCCTGTCATGAAAACAAGCCAAAAGTGTCTTGACATGGATGGAAATTTTGCAGTTTGAAGTCACCAAAATGATTGGTGGATGTTGATGGGAGGAGGCTGCTGCAGCTTCTGGAATATTATTTATCTGGTGGTCGCTCCATGGGATCAAGGGCATGAGTGGACTGGAAGGAGAGAACTTTACCATCATGGCAGACAGACTAAACAACTCCTGAGGCCTTTTATCCACCAGGACACCTATAGGGCTTTTTTGGCCATATGCAGAAAAGTGTCTTGAGCAAAACCAGCCAGCCCGAGGGAAACAAATTGAGACGTTTTGAGTGAACCATTTGGTACAATGTAATGGGTGGTATCTTACTATGTCAAAGAGTGTACCTTGCCATGTCAGGGGAGGCACCTACACATGTCAGAGGGGTAATACACAACTTGTTTGTATCTATGTATAAAAGGGGACCCAAGAGGAGGCATTTTGGTCCAGCTGAGGGGGAAATGGAAAGTCCCGCCCTTTATTGAGCTGGTTCGTTGTAACAAGCATACAAGTGTTAGTGTTCCTGTAGCGTCTGTGGGATACTAGGACTGTGCTTTGTCTACAATAAACCTGGCCTGGTGCCTTCATTATTGAAATGGATCTCTGGTCTTATTGAATAATTTAATCGTGGAGTCGTGTCTCGGTTATCTGCATAGTGCTGGGACAACATACACCTTGGGAGAACACACACACAGCCAACAACTGACAACAAGGGATATTGGTAATGCACGATCTATTTGTCAGGGCAAGTTCCTCACCCGGTATAAGCTGGTGAAGATCCATTGACTCCAGTTGAGCCACATGGATATATGCCAGGTGTCGATCTTACATGTTGCTTTCAATAGAGCTATGCTGATGAACAGCAGTTGTGGATCTGGCCCATTGCCTTCAGTGGAGTCACAACGTTATAGAAAAGCAGGGATCAGGCTTCTTGACTCCATTTGAGCTACATCAATTTATACCAATTGGGGACGTGATTCATTGAGTCCAAGTGAGCAGTGCTGAGTTACACCATCTGGGAATCTGAGCCATATTGTTCTATTGTGAAATCCTCACAATTAATCTATCAAAAATTAAACATGCGTGTATTGCTGCTGTGCTGTTCTCCTACATTTATTTCACCTGGCAGTTACATTTTGTCTTAATAAAATGGTAAGCTCTTCGCTCCATGGATTCTCTTTTAGAGCTATCTGTAATGGTCTTACACAAGATTCTATGGGCTACATTCACAAAATGGCTTAGGCACCTCACTACCACTTTGGGCACCTAAATCCCAGAATTAAGCCCCACTGGGATTCACAAAACCCCTGCTCAGCTTCCACCTGCTCCTCTAGGTGACTAACCTGACTCAGAACTTACATTTTTGCTTGCATATGGAAGCCTTATTCCAGTCATCAGGATCCTTAAGACACAAAGTGATTCATGAACTGGGGAAAGACAGGTGTTCCTCCACTTACCCCACCTGCAGAGCAGTGATGCAGTGGTAAATAAAGAAAGGGGACTCCATTTATCATCTAAAATTATTACAGTAGTTATTTTGTACATCAGTAAATATGATGCATGTGGTGTTTCTGCTGGTGAGTCTTTCTGCAGTTGTTAAATGAGTCAATGTACTTATCACCTTTAGAAAACGCAGGAGTAAGGCAGTTTTCTAAAGTGGTTACCTTTGTTTCCAGTTCTCTGTGGCAGGAGCCAATGTTAAAATTGTAATCACATGAATTTACATTGAATTAAATGTGATGTCTTTGAACTGCTGGAAGGAGAGACAGAACATGTAGACAAATAAACATGAAAAAAGGAGTAGTTTTAAAGCTTTTAGGGTACTTTTTGAAAAGCATCTGAGCCCCATTTTAAAAAGTGATGTGGAATTTAGCGCCTCTTTTAAAGGTATTTAGGTGTCTGAAGATGCAGAAACCGCCTAGTGGGATCTTCAAAAGTGCCCAGGCAGCAATTCCCAACAGGAGTTAGGCATCTAAATACATTTTAAAATCTGGACCTAGACACATAACTCATTTTAACAATCTGCATCTTAAACGCTTTGAAAAATCCCACTAAGTACCTATTTGCGTCTTTGGATACCAAAATATCTTTACAAATCTGGTCATAGGAGCTTTTGAAACTTTTACCCTGAATCTCAGAAAATATTAAATGTTACCCAAAATGTTGCATATTAGGCCAGATGTCAGTACAACTTAACAACAAAAAGGTAAAGGCTGGAGATATTGTCTGTGTTTCATGTTTTTGTTTGATCCTGATATTTGCTGGGGTTTTACTATTGTTATGACTACTGTACTATTTATTTTAAACGGGAACATTCAACATCAGCTATATAATGAGACCCTGGTTGTGACCTTAGTTAGGGGTGTAGGGTGTAAGACAATACACTCAAATTGCTAAACAATATAATAAAATATGCTCCGGAGGGCAGAAGGTTACGTGAAACTCTGTTTTCACAAGAAAGAAAGAAAGAAAGAAAGAAAGAAAGAAAGAAAGAAAGAAAGA
>ML681064.1:27201-39094 GCA_007922225.1 Emydura subglobosa
AGAAAGAAAGAAAGAAAGAAAGAAAGAAAGAAAGAAAGAAAGAAAGACATTTCTAGCCCTCGTGAGACCTAAGGGCAACCTAAAAGCTGAGTAAATGGAAGGTATTTACAGAGAACTCCATGTTTAGCTATATAATAAGATTACAGGATTGTCACTCTGCGATGCCCTGAAACCCACAAGTCTGTCAGTGAGAAGCAATGGAAAGAGCTACAAACATTTCTGGGGGCTCTTTTTGGTGTGACGTACAGTTACAATAAGGCATGTACCTATGCCTTGTCCAGAGTTATAGAATGCTGGGATGTCAGAGGTAATTCAACCAATCAGCGCCTTTACTCTACAGCTCATTTGCATGGAAAAATGTCATTGGCTGTATGAGGAAGACTGCAAACACAGGGATTACTTGGCCCAACTGCCACATGCATTTCAAATACTGTCTCAGGTAGATAGATAGACAGATAGACAGATAGCCCCAGGAACCCATTGTGCTAGGCATGGTACAAACAAAGAACGAAAAGAAATCCCTGTCCCAAAGATTTTACAATCTATGTGATGCAAGTTTAATTGGAAATTCTGCTCTGGCTTCTTTACAACACTCAGGAGACACCATAACAACCATATATTATCTGGGAAATCTGATCCTAAAATGTAAAAATATATCTATCTATCTATCCATCTATCTGAGGCCCTGGTTGGAGGTCCATCATTAAGGCTGAGATCCATTTTTGCATATAAATCATGGATTCAATGTCTTTCTTATTCTAAGACAAAATAACCTGTGCTAACCTGGAGAATATTCCCATGTTGAAAAAACAAAACAAAAAACCTGTGTGTGATGCTATACGAATTATGAGTGACCATTTATAATATTATTAATACCAATATGACAAAATTACAAAGAATCTTACGTGCTATCCCATGGAAGGTATCATTGGAAAAGTCGTGATTCATTAAATATGATAAGCTTATCTGTATGTGTGTATCATCTTTGTATGGTGAGTTATAAATAACTGCGGTATATCTGTATCCAAAACTTTTGCTGTGCTGCTGGGTGACACTTCCTTACAGATTCTCACCAAAACTATCGAGCCGGCTTGATGGCCCAGCAAGGGCACCCAAGGAGAGAAGCCAGAGGCTATGCCTATGTGTCAGCAGGACATGTAGGGACATGAGTGGTGAGCTTGCATTGAACTGGTAATGTGGCTGACCCTTTCCGGATCAGGAGAATATTTTGGTAAAGGGAATAGAGTTTTAAATCACTTCTCATTTTCCTAGACCTAGCTGCTTATTGGGGGCCAGCAGCTGACATGAAATAAAGGAGGCTGTGTAACTTGTGTTTAAAATCATAGAATCATAGAATATTAGAGTTGGAAGGGACCTCAGGAGGTCATCTAGTCCAACCCCCTGCTCAAAGCAGGACTAACCTCAGCTATATCATCCCAGCCAGGGCTTTGTCAAGCCTCAGCTTAAAAACCTCTAAGGATGGAGATTCTACCACCTCCCTAGGTAACCCATTCCAGTGCTTCACCACCCTCCTAGTAAAAAACTTTTTCTTAATGTCCAACCTAGACCTCCCTCCCTGCAACTTGAGACCATTGCTCCTTGTTCTGTCATCTGCCACCACCGAGAACAGCCTAGCCCCATCCTCCCTGGAACCCCCTTTCAGGTAGTTAAAAGCCGCTATCAAATCCCCCCTCATTCTTCTCTTTTGCAGAATAAACAAGCCCAGTTTCCTTAGCCTCTCCTCATAAATCCTGAGCTCCAGCCCCCTAATCATTTTTGTTGCCCTCCGCTGGACTCTCTCCAACTTGTCTACATCCTTTTTGTAGTTGGGGGCCCAAAACTGGACACAATATTCCAAATGCGGCCTCACCAATGCCGAATAGAGGGGAATAATCACTTCCCGCATCCTGCTGGCAATGCTCCTCCTAATGCAGCCCAAAATGCTATTAGCCTTTTTGACAACCAGGGCACACTGCTGACTCATATCCAGCTTCTTATCCACTGTTACCCCCAGGTCCTTTTCTGCAGAACTGCTGCCTAGCTCGTCGGTCCCCAGTCTATAGCTGTGCATGGGATTCTTCCTTCCTAAGGGCAGGACTCTGCACTTTTCTTTGTTGAACCTCATTAGATTTCTTTTGGCCCAATCCTCCAGTTTGTTTAGGTTCTTCTCTATCCTATCCCTACCTTCCAGGGTATCTACCACTCCCCCCAGCTTAGTGTCATTCACAAACTTGCTGAGGGTGCAATCTACTCCATCTTCCAGATCATTAAATAAGATATTGAACAAAACCGGCCCAGGGACTGACCCCTGGGGCACTCCGCTTGTGACTGGTTGCCAGCTAGACATGGAGCCATTGATCACTACTCATTGAGCCCTATGTTCTAGCCGGTTCTCTATCCATTTTATAGTCCATTCATCCAACCCATACTTCTTTAACTTGTTGATAAGAATACTGTGAGAGACAGTATCAAAAGCTTTGCTAAAGTCAAGGTATATCACATCCACCACCTTCCCTACATCCACAGAGCCAGTCACCTCATCATAGAAAGCAATCAGGTTGGTCAGGCATGACTTTCCCTTGGTGAATCCGTGTTGACTGTTCCTGATCACATTCCTCTCTTCTAAATGCCTTAAAATGGATTCCTTAAGGACCTGCTCCATGATTTTTCCAGGGATTGAAGTGAGGCTGACCGGTCTGTAGTTCCCTGGATCCTCTTTTCTCCCTTTTTTGAAGATGGGCACTATATTTGCTTTTTTCCAGTCCTCAGGGACCTCCCCATGTTGCCACGAGCTTTCAAAGGTAATAGCCAATGGCCCTGAAATTACCTCAGCCAACTCCCTCAGCACCCTCGGGTGCATTGCATCTGGCCCCATGGACTTGTGTACGTCCAATCTTTCTAAATAGTCTTGGACCTATTCTTTCAGCACTGCAGGATGTTTGCCTCCTTCCCATTCTGTGCCACCCAGTACAGTAATCTGGGAGCTGATCTTGTCTGTGAAGACAGAGGCAAAAAAGGCATTGAGTACCTCAGCTTTCTCCACATCCTCTGTCACTAGGTTGCCTCCCTCATTCTCTAAGGGGCCCACACTTTCCTGAATCTTCCTCTTGTTGGCAACATACCTGTAGAAACCCTTCTTGTTCCCCTTCACGTCCCTTGCTAGCTGCAACTCCAATTATGCTTTGGCTTTCCTGATTTTATTCCTGCATGTTCGAGCAGCATTTTTATAATCCTCCCTAGTCATCTGACCAAGCTTCCACTTCTTGTAATCTTCTTTTTTGTCCTTAAGTTTGCCAGAGACTTCTTTGTTAAGCGAAGCTGGACGCCTACCATACTTGTTATTCTTTCTGCACATCGGGATGGTCTGCTCCTGTGCCCTCAATAAGGTTTCTTTAAAATACAGCCAGTTCTCTTGGATTCCTTTCCCGCTCATGTTAGCCTTCCAGGGAATCCTGCCCATCAGTTCCCTGAGGGAATCAAAGTCCACTTTTCTGAAGTCCATGGTCCATATCCTGCTGTTCTCCTTTCTTCCTTTCGTCAGGATCCTGAACTCGACCATCTCATGGTCACTGCTGGCTAGGTTGCCACCCACTTCTACTTCCCCTACCAAATCTTCCCTGTTTGTGAGTAGCAGGTCAAGAGAAGCACGCCCTCTAGTTGGTTTCTCCAGCACTTGCACCAGGAAATTGCCTGCAACACTCTCCAAAAACTTCCTGGATTGTTTGTGCTCCGCTGTATTGCTCTTCCAGCAGATGTCTGGGTGATTGAAGTCCCCCATGAGAATCAGGTCCTGTGAACTGGAAACTTTCCCTAATTGAGTAAAGAAAGCCTCATCTACCTCATCCTCCTGGTCTGGTGGTCTATAACAGACACCCACCACTACATCACTCTTATTGTTCTTGCTTCTAAGCTTCACCCAGAGACACTCAACTGGCTTATCTCCAGTTTCATACTGGAGCTCAGAGCAGTCATAGTGCTCTCTTACATACAGTGCAACTCCTCTCCCCTTTCGCCCCTGCCTGTCCTTCCTGAACAGTTTATACCCATCCATGACAGTGCTCCAGTCGTGTGAGTTACTCCACCAAGTATCAGTTATTCCAATTATGTCGTAGTTTCTTGACTGTGCCAGGACTTCCAGTTCCTCCTTTAGTTTCCCAGGCTTCTTGCATTCGTGCACAGGCACTTGAGATAAGTAGCTGATTGGCCTACTTTCACGGTATGAATCGGGAGGCCTCCCCTGTTGCACCCTCCTCCTTCTGTTTTTTTGTGGTGTCCCTCTTCCCCATTTACCTTCAGGCTTAGGTCTCCATCCCCCATCGAACCTAGTTTAAAGCCCTTCTCACTAGGTTAGCCAGCCTGTCCGCGAAGATACTCTTTCCTGTCTTCGTTAGGTGAATCCCGTCTCTTCCTAGTAATCCTTCTTCCTGGAACAACATCCCATGATTGAAGAATCCAAAGCCCTCTCTTTGACACCACCTGCGTAACCACGCATTTACTTCCGCAATGCGACGGTCCCTACCTGGGCCTTTTCCCTGAACAGGGAGGATGAATGAGAACACCACTTGCGCTTCAAACTCCTTTATCTCTTTTCCCAGAGCCACATAGTCCGCAGTGATCCGCTCAAGACCATTCTTGGCAGTGTCATTGGTGCCCACGTGGAGAAGTAGGAAGGGGTAGTGGTCTGAGGACTTGATAAATTTTGGCAATCTCTCCATCACATCCCTAATCCTAGCTCCAGGCAAGCAGCACACTTCTCTCGTTTCCCGGTCCGGACAGCAGATGGATGACTTTGTCACTCTTAGGAGGGAGTCCCCGACCCTCATCACCCTTCTCTTCCTCTTGGGAGTGGTGGTCGTGGAACCCCCGTCCCTAGGATAATGCATCCCTTGCCTTCTGATCAAAAGGGTCTCCTTCTGATCCATTCCCTCTGATGGGTCCTCCAGATCGTTCTCTGCCATAGTACTTGTGCAGAGAGGATGAAAAATGGTTCCTTACTTCTATCTGCATGGTGGGTATACAGGTTCTCTTTCTTCGGGAGGTCACATACTTCCAATTTTCTTCCCTGTTCTTCAGTTTTGCCTGCCCGGCCTTCTCTGAATCTTTCTTACACTGTGCCTGTGCCCGATCGAGAAAAACTTCATTTTGTTTAATGCATCGCAGGGTTGATATTTGGTTCTCTAGTCCTTTAACCTTCTCTTCCAATATGGAAACCAGCCTGCACTTGGTACAGATGAAGTCATCTCTATCCTGTGGGAGGAAGACAAACATAGCACATCCAGAGCAGGTGACAACAGATCGCTCCCTCTCCATATCTTTCCTCTGAGAGCCTCTTCAGATGCTGTATTTCCTGCTCAGCAACGTCTGGGCTCCTCTCGGACAGAACCCAAGCAAACTCCCTCCTTCTGTTAGCCGCTCGTCTGTTCGCTTCTTGATAATCGGTGGGGAGTTCAGGAGCACTGTTTGTGGCTGGTTGGGGACTGACCGCAGTGTTAGGCACCATTTGGGATAATCTGCTCTCCCTTTTGCAGCCTGCCCTGATCTTGGCATTTTCAGATGGGCTACCCTAGGCACAGCAGGTCACACTATGTTAAGATGTAGTACAGGGTGAGAGCACATCTTGGTAATTTAGAGTAAATTACATTAAAAAGAACTCCTAATTACCCCAAACCCGGCATAAGAAACCCAGGAAATTTACAGTTAAGGTGAAATTTAAAAGAATTCAAAGATCTAGAACATTCCCTGAAATGTTGGATCTGATTGGATGTGATTTTCAAAAGTTACCATGTTAGATGAATACAAAGAGACAGACAGAGACATGCCAATATGTTCAGTCTGAGGCCTTGATTCACTTGGCCAGTCAGGTAATGTTGAATTTTAAAGGCCCGTTTTCTGTTCCCCTTCCTGGGGTGACTGCACTGGGACCTGGCTCTGGAAGTCTTGATGAGCCACAATTCCAACTGTGTCCCCAGGGGGCAGTTCCAGTTCGCTCCCCTCACTCTGAAGGCTGGGCCTGGAGCTGCGTCACAAGGCTGTGTGAGCTGGGTACACCCTGGGAAAAGCCCCGAGTCGGGGGACTCAGGCTGGTGCAGAGAGGGGCTGAGAGCTCGCAGGCCCCCAGCCCAGCTCTCACTCTCCTTCCCCTCTCCACCTCTGGACCTTGTGTACCCAGCTGCGGCTGGGCTGAATCTCACCCCAGGGGGCCCAGACGAGTGACACCTCGTCTCTCTCTCGCTCTATCCGGGGGAGGAGGGTCTCTCCCAGGGTCAGGATCACCCTCCACTGACGGAAGAGGTGCCTGGAGGTTGCGCAGAGTCTCACTTGCTCAAGTGGGGATGGCTCTGTCAAAGGCAGAGTCGCGCCTGCCGACATCCTGCACTCCCGTGGGGTCTGTCCGCCAGCTACCTCGTCCCTGGAGCGCGGGGTGTCCCCTCTGCCCCACACGGAGGGAGTCTTCATTGCTCCTTGTACAACAGGCAGGTCATCTAGCCTCCTGTACAACAAGAGCAAGAGCCTTGTGTCCAACAAGTGTAAATGGGAGTGATTCCCCCGGACTTTGTCTGTGGGTCTGAGAGCCGAGGAGGGGGCCGCCCCTCACTCCCAGGCTGGGGTGGCTGCATGGCCGGAATGAGACTGCTGTTAGCCCTGCCCTGGGGGGCACTTAGAAGCTCCTGACATGTGATGGGGGAGCACACGTCCCATGGACACACCAGCAGGGGTTGGTTCAGTTGAAGATTTCCCTTTTTAAAATTCTGTATTTTACTATGTATTTTAAGTTTTAAATTTTATTGTATATATATTTCAAAACTTTTTATAAAAAATATAATTTTTTTACTTTATATTTCTTTTATATTCATCCCCTTCTCCCACCAGGCCCTCTGACACCCCCCGCCAGCCAGCCCCTCTCACCAGGCCCCTAGCCTCCCACATTCTAGGCTGGACTTCTCCAGACAGACCCATCTCCACCCCGTAGTCAGGCCAGAGCAGCCCGCCTAGCCAGGCCCCTCATCCCCACAATCTGGCCAGTCCTTTCATCCAAGCCCCTCATTATCCCCCCACACCAGCCAGACTCCTGGCCCTCTACTTTGTCAGCCCCTGCAACCAGACCCTGCACCCCCTATACTGGCCAGTCACTCCCAGCTGTGTCCCCTCCTCCTCAGTCTAGCCAGTCCCTGGTGCTGGACCCCTTGTCCCCTGACACATACTCTGGCCACACACCCTCCAGCCAGAACCCTTGTCCCGCACTCCACTGTATCCAGCACCTGCCCGACACCCACAGCTAGACCCCTTGCACTATTGAACAGGCATAGAATCACTTGCTTTTTCTTTCTTTCTTTCCCCTCTCTCCCTTTGGCCAAATGACTCTTTCATCATTTATCCAAAGTGGAACAGAAAGACCTGTCTTTTCTTTAGGGTTTTAATTTGTATTATATTAAAGCAAATGGAGGAAGAATAGAGAAAATGCACCTTTCACACACATCAACATCCAGCACCTAGACAAACAAGAATTAAAAATTACCAGCCCCCAAAAAATTTTCGATGTCACTCACGAATGTGAAGTGTAGGCACAGAATCGGGAGTACGGTACGCTTGGTATGCTCTATATTGGTTATTCATAAATTCTCAAAACTGTTAGATATTGCAACCACATTACGCTCTATCTATCTCATGATTTTTCCTATGTTTTTGAATGACAGAAGAAAAGATAAATTCAATTAATCATCTTTAAATTAAGGATAATTTAAACGGGCGAGCAAATGAGGAAGAGGTGGGGCTTGACATGTGTGAGAGCAAGAGCGGAAGAGAAATTGTCCTGATGTACAGAGGTGAATCAGGCCCATCTCTTCAACTGCAGTTTTGTCTAGTTACCTTAGTCCTGGGGTTATTTTTTTTTTTTTTTACACTCTGCATACATTCTCCCCTTGGGGTTTTGATACCAAGGGTCTCATTTCACATCTGTGCATGCGTTACCTCTCCAAAGCAAATCACAATCTAAACCATCTCATTTTCATCACCAGTTCAGGCATGAAATATGAACCTTCCTTGTGAAGCAAAAAAGTTTGAGTAACTTTCAGTGAAAATGGAATTTAGGTGCCAAAATCACTTAGCCTTCAGATAGCGTCATATGCATCTCGACTCATATTAACAGGGCTGAAAAGTTCCACTGACTCCTCCAGGCCCCTTGAGCTAGCCTGTTCCCAACAACTGGGAAACTGGGGATTTAACTAACCAATGTGTAAACAGAACACCAGAACTGGACAAAGCCCCGGCTGGGGTGATTTAGTTGGGGTTGGTCCTGCTTTAAGCAGGGGGTGAGACTAGATGACTTCCTGAGGTGCCTTCTAAACCTCATCTTCTATGGCTCAATGATTCTCTGAAATCGACACTGAATGGCAGAAGAGAAGAGGAACTGGTGCAGGACTCAGAAATACTGGCCAGTGACCAAAAGATTTCAGTAGCCAATGTAGTAATGGGAAAGATAGATTGTAAAATGGCCACGGGTGGAAGTATACTGAAAGGATGAGATATGGGCAGCTATTTATTAGAAATGCCCACTAGCTAGCAGCATCTGTTGAATATTAATCAAGGGATGGTGCAATTGTTTTATACAGGCCATCAGCTTGGACAGGCATCACTCAAAAATATAAGCTGGGGTTTACTTACAATCTCAAATATTTTTCACATAGGATTATTAGACTTAACAAAAGATGCAATTACGCAAGTCCCATAGTACAAGTCCCACTGGGGGTTGTTAGCCACAAAGCTTTGGAGACACGAAATTAACCAAATGGGAGAAAACTTGCAGAGAGAGGATGGTATTAAGAAGTGTGAGGACCAAACACTGATACAGAGTCAGCATTTACACGAATCGAAGGGCAGCCCCTTTTCCAAAGGTAGATCAATGCACCTGCTCATCACTTCATGGAACTGCCGGTCTCTGCACTGAGAAAACACAGCTTCTGCAGGAAAAGGAGACACAAGAATCTCAGCTGCGGATCCTGGGTCCTGGCACTGAACCTGAAGAAGTAGGAGATCATCGTTTCAAGCTGGAGTTACCCTGGGGTGACAGGTGAGCACCGGCGTCCTCACAGTGTTCCTCCCCGCCCACTTTTCAGACAGGGGCATGAATGTGCTTTGGGAGGAGTAGGGGGAGGGGCAGGTGAGGTAATATCTGTTATGGAACCAACTTCTGTGAGTGAACGAGAGAAGCTTTCAAACTACTCTGAGCTCTTCTTTGGTGAATATTAACAGATTCAGGCTCTGTCTACAATGCAGCGTTAATTCAAATTATCATCCCCACAGGACCTACCCCCCTGTATGTTGTTTGCCTTTGATGCAAGCCTTATTTTAGTTCCTGTATATTGTTTTCCTTTGATGATACCCACTCCCCCCACCGCCCTTCCAGATGTGTGCCCGACAAATCCCTCATGAACAAGATTTTATTTAATAAAGAAACGTTTTGGAAAGATGCAAAAATGTATTTATGAACAGTCATGTCTTGGGTGAAGGGGCGGGGGAGGGTTCCTTCTTTGTCTCCAGGGGGAGGGTGTTAGCTTGCTGACCAGCTGTCAGCATGGCCGCCACAGCTTTCTTCTCCCCTCCACCAGGGTGGAGGATCTCTATTTGCATCACAAACCCATGCAGACAGGGACTCAGTGGGGGGTGGTGAGGCTATGTTTAAAACACATGAAGCCATGATGCTAGCTACCTTCAGTGCAGAGAATAATCCTAACGTGGATTGAAGAAATAGTCAGCCGTCCACTGAAAACATTTTCAAGTGACAGCCCATTACATACATTACATTTTCAATGTAATATCAACTGATGATAAAAGCAGCTTTTCTCATTGCATAAAGAACCTGATCCCTGGGTAACCACCCAGTATAGTCACGTAAATGCCTGACATCCCCTTCATTCCCCCCCCCCCACAACCAATGTACATGGACAAGAAAGCTCACCAGATGTGCCTTCCCCAGGACAGATGTGCTGTCCTGTGTGCTGGTGGACTGCTCTGGGGTCAAGAGTAAGTCCTGAGTTTCTGTTAGCTTCCCTGGCTTTATGATACATCTGGCGAAGCTCCTTGATCTTGACTCTGCACTGCTCAGCGTCCCTCTTGTGTCCCTTCTCCAGCATGCCCTAGTATATCTTCCCATAAATGCCCAAATTCCTTTTGCTGGCTCTGAGTTGAGCCAGAGCTGACTCCTTGCTCCACAGCACGATGAGGTCTAAGACATCTGCTCGACTCCATGCTGGAGCACGTTTGGGATTTGCAGTAGCCATGCAGAGAACAGTGGGAAAGCTCCCTCCACGCTGGCAGAAAGCACAGAAAAAGAGGATTCAAATCTTCCCGGGGCTGCTTGAGGGGATGTGACTTTAAAATGGGGCATTATGGGATAGCTTCCCGAGGTCAATTAATTCAAATTAAGTCCTATTGCATCTACACTGATACTAATTCGAATGAACACATTCAAATTAGGTGCTACACCACATGCAGAGGTGGTCTTATTAATTTGATTTTACAGGCTCCTTAATTCGAATTAACAGTAGAGCCAGTGTAGACGCGGGAGTATTACTTTGAATTAAGGGACTTTAAATAGACCTAAGCTGCTAGTGTAGACGTGGCCACAGTCTCAACTTCCTGCAATGCCAGTCGGCATCCATATCACCATTTAACAGAGATGGAGATTGACATACAGCTCTTGTGATAGGTTCTCAGTTGGGGATCTCCCCCCCGACACACAAAGGGAGCTACCTTGATATATACCAGCTGAGGGTCTGGCTCAGGGTGTCCCAATCGGGTCCTGAGTGTAGATAGAGTCTTACTAGCCCGGATCACATGTGCCATATTCTTTCTAAACTCCAAGTTCAGGGACAGCATCTTTTACCACCACATGTCTTCTTCCTGTATTATCATCCCACAGTCGTTATGGAGAGAGGAATGACACTCCCTGGTAAGGACTGAATGTCAGCCTGTTTATGCTCCTTCCCAAGATCCATATTCCAAAGAGCTGTATTGTATTACCACTACAAAGCGAATGTCAAGAAACAGAAAAGGCCCTGCCAATCCCTCAGCATGTCACCATCACCACCCCATGAACTAAGGAAGAATTTACTCCACTTCACAATTGATGAAATAAATGCATCTGTGGTAGGAAGTGGAAATTGTTTCTTTTCCTACAGGACACTGAAATGCTGACTACACCAGGATACATGCTTGGATTATTTACATGTATTGTATAGAAGGTCGTTGCCTTAGGACCCTAGACTGCACTGAAAATGTCAGTGCAAGGCTTCAGTTGCTGTATTTATTGATTTCGACTCCTGAGACATCACATGATTCTGCCATTGTCAGAAAAGAAATACAGCATTGAAGCATCATTGTCAATCTCTTCTGTGTCACTAGATAGGATACAATAGTAGATAAAGAAATGCTCTGCTCTGCCATATCAGTACATGACTACCGGAGAACTGGACCATTGTTACTGTAGTTATTGCTCTGATAGTGCACAGGGTAGTCTGCATGGGTACCAATGTTCTTTTCTCGAATTGAGACACCTGCCACTTTCCTCTGAACTCTACATTTAGTCTTCAAATTTCAGGCTGTGATCAGGAGAAGAGGAGCTTCCGATTATTTATGGAATTAATTCACAAGACTTTAACTCTTAACTCTGTTCTACCAATTCAGTTTGTTTTATTATTCCTAGACTCAACCCATGACAGACACAGACTGCAGAAACCAAACAGATGTCATGGGATTCATCCTCCTGGGATTCGGGGATCTCCTTGATCTGCAAATTTTTCTCTTCCTGGTGTTCCTAGTGATCTATGTCACAACCGTGGCCGCAAACTCCCTCATCGTGGTGCTTGTTGTGATTGATCGGCACCTTCACACCCCC
>VOCO01037645.1:0-15618 GCA_007922225.1 Emydura subglobosa
TGCTTCACCACCCTCCTAGTAAAAAACTTTTTCCTAATGTCCAACCTAGACCTCCCACCCTGCAACTTGAGACCGTTGCTCCTTGTTCTGTCATCTGCCACGACCAAGAACAGCCTAGCCCATTCCTCCCTGGAACTCCCTTTCAGGTAGTTAAAGGCCGCTATCAAATCCCCCCTCAATCTTCTCTTTTGCAGACTAAACAAGCCCAGTTCCCTCAGCCTCTCCTCATAAGTCCTGTGCTCCAGCCACCTAATCATTTTGGTTTCCCTCCGCTGCACTCTCTCCAACTTGTCCACATTCTTTTTGTAGTGGGGGGCCCAAAACTGGACACAATATTCTAAATGCGGCCCCACCAATGCCGAATAGAGGGGAATAATCACTTCCCGTGACCTGCTGGCAATGCCCCTCCTAATGCAGCCCAATATGCCATTAGCCTTCTTGACAACCAGGGCACACTGCTGACTCATATCCAGTTTTTTATCCACTGTTACCCGCAGGTCCTTTTCTGCAGAACTGCTGCCCAGCTCTTCCGTCCCCAGTCTATAGCTGTGCATGGGATTCTTCCTTCCTAAGTGGAGGACTCTGCACTTTTCTTTGTTGAACCTCATTAGATTTCTTTTGGTCCAATCCTCCAGTTTGTTTAGGTCACTCTGTATCCTATTCCTACCTTCCAGGGTATTTACCACTCCCCCTAGCTTAGTGTCATCCGCAAACTTGCTGAGGGTGCAATCCACCCCATCCTCCAGATCATTTAATAAAGATGTTGAACAAAACCGGACCCAGGACCGACCCCTGGGGCACTCTGCTTGTGACCGGTTGCCAACTAGACATGGAGCCATTGATCACTACTCGTTGAGCCCTATGCTCTAGCCAGTTCTCTATCCATTTTATAGTCCATTCATCCAACCCATACTTCTTTAACTTGCTGATAAGAATACTGTGAGAGACAGTATCAAAAGCTTTGCTAAAGTCAAGGTATATCACATCCACCGCCTTCTCTACATCCACAGAGCCAGTCACCTCATCATAGAAAGCAATCAGGTTGGTCAGGCATGACTTTCCCTTGGTGAATCCGTGTTGACTGTTCCTGATCACCAGCCTCTCTCTTCACCTTCCACATAAAATGTGTAGCTTTAGCAAAATCCCTAGTGGATGTCAAGGTGCCACTGCCTCTTCTTTTTGTGGGCCAAATCTTTGCTTGTGTTATGACGGTTTGAGGGTTTCGGTTTGCTTGTGTGCCTTAGTGGGAGCTGATGGCTTCAGCTGTAATTTCTTTGTTGTTCTATGTGTGGGAATATTGGCAGGGTGACAACACAAGTCTGTTCTTGCCCAAGATAGCCCATTGAGCTTCTTTGTTTCTTCCCTACCTGGGAAAGGTATTGGACACCTCACTGAAGGACCATCACTGAGACCCATGCAGACTGAAGTCTGGGGGACACAGACTTTCGTTGTCGCTCAGCTCCTGCCCTGCCCTCATGCAACAATGATTTTTCTATACAGGGAGCCACAAAAGGGTGTGGTGGAATAGGGCAGCTGGGTCTGGAACTTCAGAGTCTGAGCACATTGCACAGGGACGTGGCCTCGTTTCAGAGCAGCGTAAGGCTCTGTGTAGAGACAGGGCTGACCATGGACACACATAGGAAGAGTTTACAGGAGCGAGCGGGCAGCCTAAAACACTGATGAACCCTGGACTAAGAGAAGGAGAGGGGGCATCTCAGGACTCTGTTCTTTTCAAGGATTTGTGACTCTTGAGGACTTTACATATAAAGTTTCTGTGGATAAGGAATCCCTTTGCTAGCCTGTGAACCTTGCTTGCCTGCCTTGTTATCCATGAAGGGCTGAAACTAGAAGCCCAGAACAACCACATCTTTGGCAGAGCTTTGTGGGAGTGTGTGAAAGCGACCGGGAGGACACAGCCACTGATTTAAGGGTCTAGGACAGCTGGACAGTTTCCTCCCACTATCAAAGGAAGGGCATCAGATAGGAGGTCGGCGCTTGTGAGGGTGTCCTAGACTACTTCTACACTGCAGCTGGAGGCAAGTGTGATGTACTGTCCTCGGTCCTATGGGCATGACTCCATCTGGCAGCCATTCCTGGAAATGACACAGGCCACTACTTTCTCTGTGCACCATGAGGCTAACAGCAGATGAAAACACCAGGCCTTCTTTCCATGGGAAATTCCACTATTTCAGAAAAAAAAAGTATGAAAAGAAACAAACAAAATATGGAAATGTCAGAAATGTTTGCAAAATTACAAGTGCAAATAAAAATTATTTGGAACTGTGCCATGAAAAATGTCTGCATTTCTTATTGAATCATTCAGTCAGTAATTTCTTTGGTTTTCACATCTCAAATTGTCAGTATTTTTGACATTTTACTATTTTCACATCTCAAATTATCAGTATTTTTGACATAATAAAAATATGCGCATATAAGCACATAGAAACATAGAGTTGGAAGGGACCTCAGGAGGTCATCTAGTCCAAATCCCTGCTCAAAGCAGGACTAACCTCAGCTAAATAATCCCAGCGAGGATTTTGTCAAGCCGCAGCTTAAAAACCTCTAAAGATGGAGATTCCACCACCTCCCCAGGTAACCCATTCCAGTGCTTCACCACCCTCCTAGGAAAAAACTTTTTCCTAACATCCAACCTAGATCTCCCCCACTGTCACTTGAGGCCATTGCTCCTTGTTCTTTCATCTGCCCCCACTGAGAACACCTAGCTCCATCCTCCCTGGAATCCCCTTTCAGGTAGTTAAAGGCTGCTATCAAATCCTGCCTCATTCTTCTCTTCTGCAGGCTAAACAAGCCTAGTTCCCTCAGCCTCTCCTCATACGTCTTGTGCTCCAGCCCCCTAATCATTTTTGTTGTCCTCCACTGGACTCTCTCCAACTTCTCCACATCCTTTTTGTAGTGGGGGGCCCATATCATTGGCAGTACAAAACAAACAAACTAACAAAGGTTGAAATGATCATTCAAAATGGAAATATCTTAATAGGGTTCCCCTGAAATCTCTTCCATGAACTTGGTTCAACTCCAGTCTCATAAACTAGGTTCCTTTATTTGACATACAACAAAGCTATGCTGAGTTGATCAGACCCAAGCACAGGGGGTGATTGTAGGAGGTACCACACATCCAAAGTTACACACCAAAGGTCTTCCTTTATATACTTTTACACATTACATTGCACTCGCTATACATTGTGCTGCACATTTTGGGATTGGATTGGTTACTTTGTAGGAACCAATCCCAGTACAGCATTCTCTGTCCATCTACAACTTTCTCTTTAGCTTATCTTTTTGTTCCCAAATTATCGTATCCATTGTCATCTTGTCCATTGTGAATAGTTCACCAGGTGTTCCCCTTTGTATTAGACAATACAGACATTCCGTTTCCAGCCTTCTGATCCAGTTACGTCCCTTATTCTGTCTCCCAAAAAATGGGACCTTCTCCATGTTTAATTACTCATGTCAAGCCAGGTTTACAACTGTTTTAAATGTTCCCAATTCAATAATCATAAAATATCATTAAAATTGAATTCTTTCCAATTTTTTTTTTAGCTGTAACTGTTTGTTTGGCAGGCAATTTTTTTTGGTCAACATTTTCTGACTATCTCTGCTATCTATGAACTAAGGGCATTGACTTGAAAGTGATTGTTCATCATGTGCTTAAAGGGAATCCGGTGTGCATAAGCACTTTGCCGGGTTTGTTTTACTTGTTACATCTTGTTACTCTAGGTTTACACAGTGTAAATAAGGGCAAAGTCTATCTGTTTATCTATTTTAGGATTTTATACTTCCCCCCATTACCACACTATCAGAACACCTTCCTCACAAAACCAGTAGCAATAGTAAAGTCCCTAGTGAACCTCATGGAACCCCTGGTTCTTCTACTTTTGAGGGGAAAAACTCTGCTTATGGATGGACATTTGGAGGGTTTATAGTTTGTTGATTTGACCATTTTTGCTTTGTTTTGGTTGGTTGGTTTCATTGTTGCAGATACTTGATTTTCAGGGTAGGGGATGGTGAGTTATTTGGAAATGTTTGGTTAGATGCAGTAGTCAAGATTCAGTCATCTCATGCGGGTGATGTTGTGTCATCTCTTTAATGGGGTTTTGAAATGGAGTTGAAGGTTTGAAGGACGGAAGGGTGCAGAAGAGTTTCATAGATGTCTGGGCTCCTGTTGAGATGATTACATTAATGCAGCTGGGATTTTATTGGGTTACTAAATGGGTTATTATCTGGTTATTAATCTGTCTGGATAAGCATCCTTTTTATTATTTTACACCTCAATACCTAAATACACCAATAGTGTGTCATTCTTCTTATGGTAGAAAGTCTTTTTTGGAAGAGGAAGGTTTTGCAGTGTTTCCTAAGTGACTCTGAAAAATGAGACAAAACTCTGATCCAATTTTTGTCATTGGGACTTTTCAAAGGAAGCTTTTTTATTAATAAAATGCTGATTTGTCAATGCTGTAGCTTCTCCTAGAAGCACATCTGTTGTGATTAAACTTCCATTGAGAAGGTGTCTCGGGTGTAGGATGGGATTTTGAGCCAGCACAAGGGAGCAATAGCCAAGAATAGCCAATAAGGCAGTGATCAGAGCACTGAACGGGGCTGTTCTCAATGAAACAGAGCTTGAACCTGGCTCTCCCAGAAGCTACCTGAGTGTCCTACCCATCACTGCTTTTGGCCCAATGAATAGGATATTATTTATACAAAGTCGGAGCAGGATAATCTATTGTAACCAATAAGGCAAGAGAAACAGAGCCTACTAAAATATGTCCAGTCAAAACAGCTCAAAGTTAACAGACATTTCTTATCATGAAGTTCTTGTAAATGAACTCTGGAGTAAGAAATATTGGCAGCAATTCTTTAATAAATAACACCAAATAATGAATACTTTCAAGTAAATCATTGATCTGGACATCAACAATAATGGACAACAAATGAGGCACAATAATTGGCTTTGATTTTTCATATTCTAGCTAGCTAGCTAGCTAGCTATCCCCATAGACCTTCATCTATCTATCTATCTATCTACCTTACATACTCTGCTTATATATAATGCATACATAGGGTACAGAAATAAGCACAAACATGCTTTAAAAATAACAATACTAATAATAACAACAGCAGCAATAACAATCAGCTTTGGTGATCTAGACACATTTGGAAGCCTGTGTGGAGGAAAGACCACTGACCAATTCCAAATCAACCCTTTGCAGTGAATGACTAAATCCCAGTTGCCCTGGTTACAGGGTTAGTTGCATCTCTCGCCCCTTTTTGGGTCTCTCTGAGTTCACCCCCTCAGGTCTCAGCCATGAGCCTGTCCCTCTTTTAAGGCAGAATCATCTGATTTTTCCCCTCTCAAGCAGGGTCTCAGCCGACAACACCCTGTGCGCCAACGTGATTTCTCAACAAGGTTTGATACCGGCAGTTCTTCTCTCAGGGGATGTGAGCAGTAGTAAGTTGAGTGACTGGCCGGCCTTCTCCTTACAAAGTGTGATTTATTTACCACAATAGGAACAAAGTTTAACATAAGAGAAAATATTAGATAGCAACTCCAGATCCATCACAGCAATTGTTCGGTAGGACAAAACTTTCACCTTATTACCACGACTCAGTTTGTCGTTAGGCATTACAATAGCTTTCTCTTCCAAAATGCCTTTCCACCATGGAAAGAATGATACAGCATAAAAATAATTGTTTGGCCAAAATCTCAGCTACCCTGACACCCACACGATTTTTTTTCCAAGTCTTCATGAATAGGGAAAGCAAAACTTTAAGACGCTCAGAAAACCCCATCAAAGAGATAATGAGATTGTGTCTTGAATAGATGGTAAATAATGAATACCCTCATTTAAACAACCATATCCACACTCCCAAACTCCTACCCCCAAATAAACCATGTGGAGCACAAGAACAAATCAACCAACCAATAAACAAAATAACACACACAAAAAGAAACAATCAAGCAAACACAAAGCAAACTACTCATACCTGAAACTCAATTTTTATGCCAAAAAAGGAGAAGAGACAGAAACTTCATGACGTTCACTGGGGACTTTTCTATGGCTTTTGATATTCTGTGCAAAGTGGTCAGGTCGTGTGGGGATGGTAGCAGTATAAACCTCTAAAATAAACAGATAGGTGTGTAGGCAGATTTATGGATAGCTATAGAGATTCTGATCCTATTTACACTGCTGTAACCCTTCACTAACTCTTCTGACTTCAGTGGAGTTAGTCTGGATTTTATTACTTCATAAACATATTTCACACGTCTCAAGGAGACAATTTTGTCATCAGGCGATAAAGAAGTTCAGAATGAAATCACAGTCAAGGAGCAAGGACGGACGTTCTAATTCTTGGTGAATATCCTCCACACAATCAGTTTCTGTAACGCAGCTTTGATTTCCTTGTTCCTCATCCTATAGATGATGGGATTCATCACCGGAGGCACCACAGCATAGAGAACACCCATCAGCAGCTCCAGATTTGATGCTGCGGTGGAGGTAGGATTCAGGTACTCAAAGCAGCCAGTGAAAAGTAACAAAGAGACCACATTGAGGTGAGGCAGAAAGGTGGAGAAGGCCTTATGTCGGCCTTCTTCAGAGGGCATTTTCAGCACTGCTTTGAAGATCTGAATATAAGACATAATTATAAAAACAAAGCAGTTTGCAGCTATAAACACACCAAAGGCAATAAACCCAACTTCACTGAGGTACAAGTCAGAGCAGGTGAACTTGAGCAGTTGGGGGATTTCACAGAAGAACTGGTTGATGACATTGGACTGGCAGAAGGGTAACCTGAAGATGTTTCTGGTGTGCAAGACAGAGTAGACAATACCACAAATTGTCCTCCGCAGCACCCCTGGCTTGGGCTAAAAAGGCCATGTACTACACAGGCAATAATCATGTGCTGATCACTGTAGCTCCCTAGCCTTGGAATTATGGAAGGGGAGAAGTAAACACTGGAGCAGAACAAATGACTTGACCGATAAGTACCACGGTAATGGATTTATAATACGGGCAGGCCAAGCCCCCCCTCCTATTCCTCCCCTCACCATCTGGACAAAGAAGGTGGTAAGAAGTGTGTTATCTCTTCTTCCTCAGACAGCATGCCTGTTAGAGAAAGCTCAGGATATCTCCCACTGGTTCTTCCCTTGCAGATGGTTCATTCAGGAAATATATGGTCATTCCTGCTGTCAAGAGAGGCAAATTCATAGCAAAAATGTTTATGCCATGCTGATTAAGTGGTAAGTAATAAATAGGGGTGGGTATAATTATATGCTATAGCCATTAATATTCATTTTATAACCATTTATATCACCAAATAGGGGTTTCATGGGGCGTTGTAGAAGTGTGTGTATATACATATTATTTAAGATAAAAAGTTGTAAAGTAGTTAACTTGGGGCTCACTTGTTGGTCGCGAGGCGAAAGAGAATGAGTGGTCTAGAGGCTGTAACCGAATAAACACTCCTTATCACTCCACCCAGCTCAATCTTTCTTCAGTCGGCCCCGCAACAATAGTCAATAGTGGGAACATAATACATCCTTGCATCACCCCAGTTGTCACTGCCAATGTCACCATCTTTGACCTCACATTCTGCCCTAGCATATAAATTCTTGATGATTCTAATTATTTTTGCCCGTATTCTATGATATGTCATAATTTTCCAGACTGTCAGATGTTCTCTGTGCTGACTATAAAAACAACTGATTATTTCTATGTCCTCTCCAGGTGTATTCCAAGGATAAAAATGGAACAAGGCAATCTCACCAGCACAGTGACGAAATTCATCCTCTTGGGTCTGACCCAGAGTCATGAACTGCAGCAATTCCTCTTTGTTGTTTTCCTCTTGATCTACATCACAACCTGGGTGGGAAACTTCACCATCACCACCACAGTGATCACTGACCACCGGTTCCACACTCCCATGTACTTCCTACTGGCAAATCTGGCCCTCATAGACGTTAGTGATTCCACAGTCAATGCGCCAAAAATGCTGTCAAGTCTCATCTCCCAGCGTAAGACCATCTTATTTAACGGGTGCATCACACAGATGTTCTTCTTCCACTTCGTTGCTGGGGCAATGGTCTTTTTCCTTGTGGTGCTGGTGGTCGATCAGTACATGGCCATTCATAAACCACTGCGATACTTAACTATCATGAACCGGGCTGTGTGTATGGGGCTAGTGGTTGGGGCGTGGTTGGGTGGCTTTTCTCACTCCATTGTTCAGATTGTCTTGATCATCCAGTTACCTTTCTGTGGACCAAATGTCCTGGACAATTTCTAGTGCGATGTCCCTCAAGTCATCGAACTGGCCTGTACAGACACCTACCTAGTGGAGTTGCTGATGGTCTCCAGTAGCAGGCTACTGCTCATAATAACCTTCATCATCCTGCTTATTTCCTACACTGTCATCTTGCTCAAGATACGGACACATGTCACAGAAGGGAAGCGAAAGACTTTGTCCACCTGCGGAGTCCAGATCACAGTCATCATCTTAATATTCATCCCAGGCATCTTCATCTATGCTCAGCCCTTTCGTAATTTTGCAGTGGACAAGGCAGTCTCTGTCCTTTACACAGTGATCACCCCAATGTAGAATCCAATGATCTACACCCTCAGAAACACTGAGATGAAAAATGGAATCAAGAGATTATTGAGGAAAATCCTTTTCTCAGTGAGGAAAGAGCCATCTTAATCTGAGATTTTCATGGCCATGTCATGGAACCGAACACCCAATTCCCTCCGAAGTTAGTGGAATTTGGGCCTCAAAATCCTTAAGGTGTCTTTACAAATCTAAGTCTTTCCTTGGGAGACAGGGAGAGAATGTGTATCCATCATGAGAACTGGGAATGACTCAGAAGAAATAAAGTTCTTCCAATTGCACTGCAGAGAAATAGTGATTTGAAAGGTAGAACTGGTCTGAGGGAGACACACAAATATTAACAGGATTTTGGACCCTAAGTCTCATTTGAGCCTTCTAGATTGTGAAGTTTTTTTTTAAAAAAAATATTTGTCAATATTCACAGGAAGTTAATTCTGGAGTTAATAAAAATGATTCTGTGCCTTAGGCTCTCTATCTGTCCAACAAAAGAACAGATCTATGCCATGTCATGTATCTCACATGGTCAGGGAGTTGCTATATGCATGCTATGTGATTAGGATGTCCAATCAATCACTTTCTAAAATATCTTTGCTTGTAAAAAGCCTGGTTTGTTACTGATTGTTCTGATCCATTGATTTCATTGGAATTACACCGGGATGAAAATGTAGTGACACAGTCGTTAATGGGGTCCTGAGAATTTGGGGTAATTCTGGAGGGATTGTATAGGGTGGGTTAGTTGCTAAAACAACAACAGCAGAAATCCATGGTGATTGTTTTTTACATAATAGTTTTCTTTAAAAAAAAAACCTATTTCTTTAAAAAAAAACCTATTTCACAGTGGAGTATCCATTTTAATGAAAATTCCATTTTTCATCAGGAAATGTTTTGAATTAGCAAAAAGTAACATCTAGCGTTGGTGCAATGATTTATAATGAATTAGTTGCACATTTACAGTGAGAACACCAAATAGATCAATATGACTTGTCTATTTGTGACAGTGTGGGCTGGTGGATAGAGCACTGGGTTGGGTTTCTAGAAGGCTGCATTCTAATCCCAGCTCTGATGTTCACTTGCCAGGTGAACTTGGACAAGTCACTTCCCTGCCCTGTGCCTTAGTTTCCCCATCTGTAAAATGAGGCTAAAACCATTGACTTCTGTTTGTAAAGCACTTTAAGATCTAATGATGAAAAGAGCTGTATTAGGATTTAGGTATTATAACTGATTTCTTTGTTATGAGTAGGCATACCTCATCAGTCTTTGTCATCTGACTTGTCTGCAAAAGCTATTAATAAACTTTAATACACATTACTTTCATGGAGCATTAGATGTAAGTTGGTGTTTATAAAGGAGGTTTTCAAGTGCACTTAGGGGATTTAGGAGCACAAGTCCTTCTTGGGGGACTGCTTTCTTAAGCCGTAATGAAAAATAAGCATAAATAGGATGGCTAGATTGCTAACCTGGGACATAGGAGACCTGTGTAACCGTGGCCAGATTTTCAAAGGTTATATAAGTGCTTATTGGGATTTACAAAAGTGCCTAACCCTCTATAACACACTGTAGCCCGTGTGACACCGTACCCCGTGTGACACCCTGTATCCCATGTTCACCCCATTATATGATTATGTTATATTTTATACAAAGCATGCCTTGTGAGTTATCATTTGAAAACCCGTAATCTAATGAACATTATTGTCTTGTTGAAATATGTGTAGCAACACTGTGTATGGAGTTATAAGATTCTACTGTATGATTATTTCTGTAATATGCTGTAATTCTGGGTAACGCCCACAAGCCAGTTTTTCAGGGACAAAGACATACTGATGTGTCAGCAAGGTGATGAAAGTTTTGGGGTGAGAAAAACCTTTTTGCTATCAAATCGTGTTTAGCTTGGTAAAGTTTAGGAACTAGTTTGCATGTTTACCTTTTATTTCTTTTGTAACCAAATCTGAACTGTATGCCTTATAATCACTAGAAGTCTATCTTCCCCTAGTTAATAAATTTGTCTTATTGTTTTAGCTAAACCATTTTGTTCTGATTCAAGTGTTTGGGGAATCTCTACTCAGGTTAACAAAGGCTGATGCATATTCATTACCCTTTGCTGGAATGGCATACTAATGAATGAACTTGCATTGTTCAGCAGAGTACTGGCCAGGACAAGATGCATATTTCTCGGGGTGCAAGGCTGGTGTTAAGAATGTGCAGGTATCACCCTGTGTTTAGTTCATGAGTGTCTGGGAAAGCATTCATGTAACTTTGCAAAGAGTGACTTTACATGCTATTGGCTATCAGTGAATAGAGTCTGAAGGGCTTGCTGTTCACTAGCAAAGCAGTGTAAAAGGCACTCTGCTCTTCCAGCTGTTCCATCGATCTGTCACTCAGCACCATCAGAGCATTAATTTTATCTCTTAGGAACACAGGATCATAGGAACTATCATAAATGGTCGAACCAGCATCCTGTCTATCGGTCCCCCTCCTTCTGACGGTGGCCAATATCAGATGTTTTAGAGAAAGCAGCAAGAAACCCCCTGTGGACCCTTATGGAATAATCTGCCCATAGGACATGTTACCTCTTTTCCCTGTTATTTAGGGCCAGGTATTTAAAGGTCTTTAGGCACCTAGTGAGATTTTTTAAATCACCTATGCACCTGAAACTCATTGATTTCAATGGGTGTTAGGGGCCTAGATGCTTTAGAAAATCCCACCAGGCACCTGAATACTTTTAAAAAACTGGTACTTGGTGATTTATTTATGCTTTGGAGTAGGAGAGCTTATATCCCCTGTGCATTTTCAACACTATTTAAGATAAATCTGAATTTTCTCACTATTCACATATAGCTTGAATATTGTTTGAATCCTTTGGCGCGCTTGACCACAATGATATCATGTGGCAGTGACTTCCATAGTGTAGGAGTGGGAGATGGTTTAAAATGTTCCTGATCGGGTTTTGGTGTAAGAAGAGTTCATATTATTTATACCTGGTATTTTCAAAAGAGCCTAAAAAGTTTAGACACTCAAATCGCATTGAAATTCAATGTGAGTGGGATACATAAACCCCCTTGGCCACTTTGAAAATCAGAACTTTAACTCACCTGTGAAGTGAATGCAAATAAGAGTGATGTCTTTCTTCTTCTTCCTCTTCCTTACAGCGGATTGACATTTTTTAATCAAAACATTTTTTCTTTTCTTTAATAAAAAAGGCTTTTCCATGAAATGACATTTTCACAAGGGAATATCCATTTTCATGGAATTTGTTGTGGTTTTCAACAAAGGAATCTTTTCAACAACCAATTATGTTTGGTTCCGTTTTGTTGGATGGCTGAGAATCGTTTTGCCTGGATGACCAGATAATCACTTCGCTTTCGAATGAACTCACACAGGAAAATGATAAAAGACAAAAACACCATCTCACCTGAGGGTGAATGCTTTTCACGGAGCGATCACTCTGTATCTGACCTACCAGTCCTCATCCTCAAAGGAAACCTGCACAGCTTTCAAAAGAGGAGCCTGGTAGCTGAAATTCATAACTTTGTTAGACACTAAAAATCATGATCTTAATAAAGATGTTGGATTTTTAGCTTATTACAACAGTGTGTAACCCACTAACCCCCTCTTTTTGTCCTATGACTACAAGGGTGATAACGGGTCACGCTACCTGGATTGGACCCTTAAAATACATGCTAACCACATATGCTAAACAATCTGTTCCACCGGACATTTTTCTGTGACTCTGGGAGACCTGAACAAGAGTTCTGTGGGTCTCGAAAGCTTGTCTCTTGCACTAACAGAAGTTGGTCCAATAAAAGATCTCACCTCACCCATCTTGTCTCTTTAGGTCAGTCAATTAGCCAGTTTAATCAGTTTAATATGTGCTTTACTGATATCCTATAGTGATACATTTTTCATCAGAAAGTCATGATGTTCTAAATCAAACACGTTAGAAGAGTCTAAAGGTTAAATCCACAAAGAGATTTAGGCACTCAGATACTACTTTTGATGCCTATTTAGATACTCAAAATCCCTACTTAGCTTGCCAGCATCTGCACTAACCACTAGGTGATAGTAGCATTAGTCTGTCTCTTCTTCTGGCTGATCAATACTTCAGAATTTGAAACAAAGTTGAACTGCTTCAAGAGGAGAGAATGAAAGAAACCCACCCCAGCATACCCGATCGCCTAGCTTGGTTCGGACACTCACTTGGGTTGAAGCTGTTGTTCTGAATGAGGCAGTGTGGAGGTTTAAATTAGGGTCTCTAGCAGGCTTGGTGACAGCTTAAAATACTGACGGGTTAAATGGTGCACAGCCCTCTCTTTTTCTTCAAGAAAGGGCTGACCTACGTTCAAGAGAGTGAACATAAGGGCATAATATAAGAATGGCCATCCTTGGTCAGACCAATGGTCCATCTAGCCCAGGATGCTCTTTTCCGAGCGTGGCCCTGTGACAGATGCTTCAGAGGGAATGAGCGAACAGGGTAATTAGTGAGTTATCCCATCCATCCCTAGTCAAGTGGTCCCAGTCAGAGCTGGGGTTTGCGTCCCTGACCATCTTGGCTAATAGCCATGGACGGACCATTAATTTATCTAAGTCTTTTTTTGAACCTAGTTATATTTTTGGCCTTCACACCATTGCCTGGCAAGGAATTCCCCAGTTTCACTGTGCACTGGGTGAAGAATTAGTTCCTTTTTTTTTGTTTTAAACCTGCTGCCTATTCATTTCAGTGGGTGACCTCTGATTCTGGTGTGATGTGAAGGGGTAAATAACACCTCCCTGCTCACTTTGGCCATGCCAGTCATGATTTTATAGATATCTATCATATCCCCCTTTGTCATCTCTTTTCTAAGATGAACAGTCCTAGTCTTTTTACTCTCTCCTCATATGGAAGCTGTTCCATCCCCTTAATCATTTCATTACCCTTCTCTGCACCTTTTCCAACTTGAATATATCATGGTTGAGATGAGAACTGCACACAGTATTCAAGGCGTGGGCATGCCATAGATTTATAGAGTGGCAGTCTAAGATTTTCTGTTTTATTATCTATCTCTTTCCTATTGGTTCCTGATATTCTGTTAGCTTTTTTAACAGCCACTGCACACCGAGTGGATGTTTTCAGAGAGCTAACCACGATGGTGCCTAGATCCCTTCCTTGAGCGGTAACAGCTAATTTAGACTCCATCATTTTGTATATACAGCTGGGATTATTTTTTCAAACATGCACTGCTTTACAGCTATCATCACCATTTTGCTGCCCTTAGTGAGATCCCTTTTTAACTCTTCGCAGTCAGGGTTGGACCTAACTATCTGGAGTCATTTTGTATTGGCTGCACATTTTGCTATCTCACTGTTTACCCCTTTTCCAGATCATTTAGGAATATGTTGAACAGTGCAGGAGGGTCCGACACTTTACCTCTCCACTGTCAAAATTGACCCTTTATTCCTACACCTTGTTTCCTATCTTTTAACCAGTTACTCACCCTTCCCTCTTATCCCATGGCTGCTTAGTTTGCTTAAAAGCCTTTGGTGAGGGTCTAGGGTGGCCAATCAGACATTCCCGGGATACTAGGCATTCCACCACTCCCAGGAATGGTGTCCAGCCACCCCTGTCATCATGACTTTGTTATGTTGTGTGGAGGGCGCCCAGTCCAAGAGCATGCTGCCTCTCCCTGGTCAGAAGTGGGACAAACCTGCCCCCAAGAAGACTGTCTGGTATAAAAGTGGAAAAGCGACACCCCACACCATCTGTTCCCCCCAATCCAGGCTTGGTTCACTGGGTTCCAAACAGAGCAGGGCCAGGGCCCAGCCGCGTGAACAGCTTGTCCTGGAGAAGTACGGAAGTATCTGACCGTCTAGTTAATTAATAATAATGGTTAATGAGGTGCCGGCCGAGTATAGGACCCACACAATGGGGAGCTCAGAAGGATTTTTGCTTTTTCCTTTTCTTGGTAAAGAAGAAACACAGCATCCCCCCATAGCGCGAGCTCTACACTGGGCCTGGGTTTATAAAGCATCTTTGCTCTTCTACTCCATGTACATGGCACTGGTGAGATGCGGCCAGGTCTGGGGTTGAGCAGAGTGACACCCCATGGGGATGGCTTGCCTGCTGCTGAGATGCAGCCAGCTGTGGGGAAGAATGGCTTGGGGAAAATTACGCAGGGACGCTGCAAGGGGTGGCTCGCCCAGCGCCGAGGGGTGGGATATGTCCCTGCTGTTGCCTTTTGGAAGGAATGTGTTGGGTTCCAATGCTGATAGCAGAGGACGAGGGAGGATTCCACTGCTGATGGCAGAGGATGCGGGATGGATAAAGCACAACAACCAATATGATTGCAAGCAGAATCGTTTATTCCATCTTGTTCTCCAGCTTATATACCTTTTTATCATCCTTGCATACAATGGTCACACAATTGCTGATTGGCTATTATATAATTTCACCTACTTCACACGGGAACAGCTTACATATTACTGGTAGCTTCTTAGCTCACACAACTATCTTGTTTACGACCTTGAATACTTTCTACTATCTAGTGGATGGCGGCCAAGTCCCGGGAACTCGCCGCCAGTGAGGCGCCTGAGTGAAAGTGGCCACCTTCCAGCTCCCTGTAGGCAGCCTCACTTGACCCGGTGTCCAGCACCAGGCCTGCTGTAAGTGTCCACTTAGGTAGCCATCAGGTCAGGGTACAAATAATACACTCCCACAGGAATGGACCCCGCTCAGAGGGTGGAGAAAGAAAGAGAGCCCAGAACCTCCTAGAAAACAGAGCATGGCCTTAGCACTGCCTGCCCCTGGCCGGGATTATCATAGATCATAGAATCATAGAATATTAGAGTTGGAAGGGACCTCAGTAGGTCATCTAGTCCAACCCCCTGCTCAAAGCAGGACTAACCTCAGCTATATCATCCCAACCAGGGCTTTGTCAAGCATCAGCTTAAAAACCTCTAATGATGGAGATTCCACCACCTTCCTAGGTAACCCATTCCAGTGCTTCACCACCCTCCTAGTAAAAAACT
>VOCO01037653.1:0-11179 GCA_007922225.1 Emydura subglobosa
CACCCTTGTCATCGCTGTAAGGGTACCACTGAGCCAAAATCAGGAATTTGGGACTAAAATGTTGCAAAAGACACAACAAATTATCCAAGACCATGAAACACAGCAACATGTACGTGCTCAATTGATTGGACATTTGAAGCAAAATGCACCTAAGAAAGGAGTGGAACAAACTCTTATGATCGATCCAGGCCATAAGCTTCCCTTAGAAATGGATACCAAACCAGTGAAAAATGCTTCTGTGGACTCATTCCTTTCCCTTGTATGAATGTACTTTGTACCTTTAATGAAACCCAACTTACAATTAACCAACTGGTCACTTTAAAAAATGATCAGCAAAAGGACCAATGTTTAGGAAAGGAAATGCTTTGCTTGGCGTATGGAGAATCTGTTATAAATACCATCATAGATACATAGCAAGCTCTAACATTGGGGAAGGTTCCAGACCCAATCAAAGATGAACAGTTACTAAGTTGGCATTGCCCTAAGTGTTTTCGAAGGCCTGAAAGGGAGCGATCCACATATTTGGATCTATGCCAGCATTTGTCATTGGGAACAATGAGACAGATGGGCTCTGTGACACCTCACCCTAACTGGGACAGTTCTTTTTTAAAAAAAATTGTACAATGGCACGTTCCTTGCACCTCTCATTCACTATTTCTTTCCCTTGTTTCTTCAATAAAGCCTGCCCCTCCGCATCCATGTCTTGCAGCCTCACCAAATCCTGATGTTCTTCAATATTTAATTATTGTGACCGTTTTACCGCACATATCTGCACATGATTAGATGCTGTCCACAATGTCTCAGCTCCCCATCTGACTGCTTCTTTAGCCAACCCATCGGCTTTCTGATTCAAGTGGGAGGCTTCCAAACTACTTTTCTTATGAGCCTTTACCTTGTACGAGGCGGTTCTTCCTGATTGTCTTGCTGCGATCTCCCAGGCATGTGTCAAATATTTGGCGTGTTCCACTTGCTAATTGTCTGCAGTCTTCATGCCTTTCAACTTCCATTGTACCATCCAATCAGATAAAGGTCTTGTTGTCCATTCTGAATCTCTGCAAATTAACACATTTTTGTCAACTCTCACCTCACCGAGCACTGCTACCACAGCCACTACTTCTGCATCTTGAGGAGATGCAGGAAGCACGGTTCCTTGTAGAGTTCTCCCTGCACGGGACTCTGGAGAGGGGAACGCTGCATAGAGACCCGACCCTCAGAGACACCCATGAGCATTGGATAAAGGGCTTTGGGATCCTTGGGGATAGAAGGTGCCATAATCAGGTAAAAATCACAGCCTGCTCCCCACCCCAGCCAGGGCAAGGCTGTTCCCAGGGCTCAGGCCAGTCCCAAGTGCTGGGCTCCCACCCCTCCCCAGGAGCTGATTTCCTGGCCCAACCCAGCTCACCTATTCCTGACAGTCAGCGTGGATTTTCCTGTGCTCAGATTCTTCCCAGTTCCCCATTCCCCCACCCAGTGTCCCCGTGAACCATCCAGCTCCAGCCAGGCACCCCGAGCCCTGTCGCTGCCCAACTGAGCCAAGGAGGAGCCTCTCACCTCAGCCCAACCTCTGGGGGAAACATCCGTAGCAGCTGCATTGGTCGGAGAGCCAGTTCTCGGGCAGGGCTCAGGATCAGCTGGTGCTGCTGCAAAGAGAGCGTGACAAGCTGTGGGGAATGGAGGCAGCCAGACAGGAGGGGGGATGCCGTGGATGCTGGTTGCCATGGAGAGCAGAGTCGTTGCTTTGCCCTCATATTGGAGAACATCGAATTCTTGGGGACATGCCATGGTGAAGTTGGGGGGGCTGCTTTATCCTCCTTCCCCTGTTAGTTACATTCCATCTGTGCCCACGTAAGGGCCTGTAGCTCAGCAGCCTGTGTCCTGACCCACTTGGTGTCTCCTGGGCTCCATGGTAGGGATCCCAAGAGTGACCCTTGAGGATGAATCAAGGCTCCTTCTCTTTGTAAAGCAACTGCAACACCAGGCCACTCCCGAGAATTTATTCCTTATTGAGACTGTCAACCAGTATATGCCCATGGCTGCCAGATGCTGGGAAGGACCGCTCCATGATACTTGGGGAAGACTGGTAGTTGATGTCAAAGTTAAGGGAGTTGTCGGAGAGTTTAATCAGACTTCATCAGTTGACACTGGGGCCACAGTGCCAATACTGTGTATAGATGGCAAACCCCGCGTCAAGCTACTGCCTGTAGATAGTGTTAAAAGGTTAGAGGGGTACCATGGTAAAATTGACATGATGCCATTTATAAAAGCTGTGGATTGTGAGGTAGGAAGTAAAAGATTTGTAAATAGTTTTGGACTCCAGAGTTTAGGAGGTTAGGGAATTCTGGGAATCGATTCCCTAGATAAAATGGGGATACTTGTAGATCTGCCCAACCAAGTGCTGAGAGATGATATGAGAAGGGAGGAAGGAGTGCCTGCCATCATCCCAGCAATATTCAGCATTGCGGCCATTAAGGCTCCCGAGGCATTAATCATGCCTGCCTGGGAGGTGGATATTCGGAATGTCCTGATGCAGTATCGGGAAGCTCTTGCTGATAACAAATTACACTGTGGGTTAACTAAGGAAGAAATAAAGATTCCAGGGCCTGACCCACGCCTGCTTAAACAATATAAATCCCGGTACAAGCAGAGCCAGGGTTGAGAGAGACTATCAAGGCTTTGGTTAAACGAGGAGTACTTATTGAAATACAGAGTCCCCGTAACTCTCCAATATGGCTGGTTTTAAAAGCTGATCAAAAGACCTGGAGACTGACAGTTGATTTCAGGGAATTAAATAGAGTGACCCCCTAAACTTGCACCAGTAGTGGACAAATTCCATGAAATCATGGCCGCAATTGAGGATGGGGTAGATGGTTTAGCGTATTGGATCTAGCCAACACATTCTTTTCTATTCCCATTCATAAGAGTGTTTGGCATAAATTTGCTTTCACTTTCGGACAGAAGCATTTCACCTTCGGGCGCTTAGCTCAGGGGTTCCACAACGCACCCACCATATGCCAGCTAGAGGTATCGAAAATGTGGGAGGAGACAATGGGAACTGAGGGCAAGAGATATCCTAGGTGGATGATATCCTCATAGTGACCAGAGCCCGGGAAAACAATCTCAAACTGCTGGGAGAGGTTTTACATCGTGTTCATCATCAATCCTATAAAGACCCAATTAGTGACACGGGCAGTAACATACTCAGGCATGTCATTAGGTATTGACGGTAGGCATCTGGATGTGGGTCGAGTGGAGTTGATAGCCAAGCTCCCTGCCCCGCAGGACGTCATCTCCCTTAGAACATTCTTGGGCCTAACTGGGTTTTCAAGAGATTTTGTAGACAGATATGCAGAAATAGCCAAGCCTCTCTATATGCTCCTCAGGAAAGGGTTTGAATGGAAGTGGCAGAAGGAGCAACAGGACTCCTTCGTACAATTGAAGCAGGCATTACTTGTGGCACCTGCGTTACCTATCCACATAAACACAAGCCATTTATCTTGCAATTGGGGACTAATATGTTCGGCCTGAGTGCTATTTTATCGCAAGCTTTCGGCGGAAGAGAAAAGCCCGTAGAGTATGCCTCAAAGGTACTATCAGAGGTGGAGTCCAGATATTCAGAATGTGAGAAGGAGGTGCTAGCACTCATTTGGGCCATTAAACATTGGGAGTACCTAATCAGAACGTCACCCCTGATATTGAGAACCTGCCATGGCCTCAACAAATATGTACTTTCTGGAAAAATTGATGAGGGATGGGTCTCAAACCCCCTGTGACCCGTCCATGCCTAGGGTAGCCACCTGAAAATGCCAAGGTCAGGGCAGGCTGTAAAAGGTGGGCAGATTCGCCCAGCACTGGTGGGTGACACTGAAATCAGACTTCCCAACCAGCCACAAACAGTGCTTCTGAATCCCCCACACTGGTTATCAAGAAGCCAAAATAAAAACATACTCAGCCCCCTTTACTGCATTTCAGTCTCTGGCTCCCAATCAGCCACTAGGTCCAGCAAAGAGACCAGTTATTTAAAACTCTATGCATTTTACCAAAAAGGTGTCTCCTGACCCTAAAGAGTCAGCCACAGTACCAGATCAATATAAGTTTAGATCTTACCCAAAATCCCACGCTACCAGCCAATCCTTTAGTAACTAAAACTAAAGGTTTATTATAAAAAGAAAGAAACAAACTATAAGAGAAATGTTAAAGGATTAAAGCAATCAGACACAGACAAATGATTTGAAAGTCCACATATATCAGGTTTCTAGCAGAATTGTGGAGTTTGCAGGCTTGTACAGTCCCTCTGGTGTACATCCAGTACCTGGATGGGTCTCAGTCCTTTGTTTCACAGCTTCAGTCCAGTTCAGTTGTAGATGAGATTATCCAGAGGTAGGCTGGAGACTAAAGACAGACTGAAGACAGAATGGATGTCGTGCAGCTGCCTTTTATGTCCTTTGGCCTAGGCCATGCTGCTTGTGGAATTTTACAGGAATAACATGGAGTCCAGGGTCAAACGAGTGACTGGTGACTCATCAGGTGTATTCCTGGCTTATCCCCCTGGCCCATTATACCTGTGAGTTTCCTTAATGGGCCATTAAGCAGACGCTTGTGCTGCAGCCATCCTGTCTGGGGTGTGGCCCAGACACAGCACAATTTGAAATACAGATATATTCACCATATCCATATCTTCCATTACACACATAACACATGAACATAGACATCATCATCTTACTTAGCACATTACAGCCTTTCTCACATGAAGTACTATGATTTTGACATACTGATGTTAAACAACATAATAAATGCCCCTCTCCCCAATCCAGCCAGCATGACACCCCCGTCTAGCAGAGTGCACTTTGGGTCTTATAAACAGATCAATAGATGTGAAGGCCACCAAGCAGCAATCAATCACACTGTATGCATTGCTGTTACAAGGAGAGGCCCATGAATGCCTGTTGCCAGAGACAGATGAAAGCGGAGGACAATCTCTCTTTTGTTGTGACTGAATCTTTGGAGCTGCTAAGGAAGCAGAAGATGAAATATGGGCAACGGCTGGTAGCTGTTTTTATGTGTCCGGAAGGCTAAAAGCTGGCTATGCTGCACTACATCTGCAATCGGGGAGAACTCTACAAGGAACCGTGCTTCCTGCATCTGCCCAAGCTGCAGAAGTAGTGGCTGTGGTAGCAGTGCTCGGTGAGGCGGGAGTTGACAAAAATGTGTTAACAAAAATGTGTTAATTTGCACAGATTCAGAATGGACAGCAAGACCTTTATCTGATTGGATGGTACAATGGAAGTTGAAAGGCATGAAGACTGCAGACAATTAGCCAGTGGAACACGCGAAATATTTGACACATACCTGGGAGATCGCAGCAAGACTATCAGAAAGAACCTCCTCGTACAAGGTAAAAGCTCATAAGAAAAGTAGTTTGGAAGCCTCTCACTTGAATCAGAAAGCCGATGGGTTGTCTAAAGAAGCAGTCAGATTAGGATCTGAGACGTTGTGGACAGCATCTAATCATGCACAGCTACAGACTGGGGACTGACGAGCTAGGCAGCAGTTCTGCAGAAAAGGACCTGGGGGTTACAGTGGACAAGAAGCTGCATATGAGTCAGCAGTGTGCCCTGGTTGCCAAGAAAGCTAATAGCATATTGGGCTGCGTTAGGAGGAGCATTGCCAGCAGATCGCGGGAAGTGATTATTCCCCTCTATTTGGCATTGGTAAGGCCGCATTTGTAGTATTGTGTCCAGTTTTGGGCCCCCCACTACAACAAGGATGTGGAGAAGTTAGAGAGAGTCCAACAGAGGGCAACAAAAATGATGAGGGGACTGGAGCACAAGACTTATGAGGAGAGGCTGAAGGAACTAGGCTTGTTCAGTCTACAGAAGAGAAGAATGAGGGGGGATTTGATAGCAGCCTTTAACTACCTGAAAGGGGGTTCCAGGGAGGATGGAGCTAGGCTGTTTTCAGTGGTGGCAGATGACAGAACAAGGAGCAACGGTCTCAAGTTGCAGTGGGGGAGGTCTAGGTTGGACATTAGGAAAAAGTTTTTCCCTAGGAGGGTGGTGAAGCACTGGGATGGATTACCTAGGGAGGTGGTGAAATCTCCATCGTTAGAGGTTTTTAAGCTGCGGCTTGACAAAGCCCTGACTGGGATGATTTAGCTGAGGTTAGTCCTGCTCTGAACAGGGGGTTGGACTAGATGACCTCCTGAGATCCCTTCCAACTCTATGATTCTATAATTCTGAGATTCTATGATTCTATGTGCAGATATGTACAGTAAAACTGTCGCAATAATTAAATATTGAAGAACATCAGGATTTGGTGAGGCTGCAAGACATGGATGCGGAGGGGCAGGCTTTATTGAAGAAACAAGGCCATAGAGAATACGACATATTCTGCAGCAAGGAGGGGTTAACTCTTGCTATTAAAGAGGAGTCTCAAGAACTGTCTGTCCTTCTACTGCCCCAATGCCTGAGAAGAGAATTGATATCTTTGGCACATGGACAAGGCCACTTTGGATTGGAAAAAACAGTGAGTCGATTGAAGAATGTAGGGTGATGGCCATCTATGTCTACGGAGGTGGATCACTACATCAAGAACTGTCTCAATGTGCTGAGGAGAATCCCAGTCCTAGAACTCCAAAAGGCCCTATGTTGCCCCAGAAAACAGCAGGTCTGTGGGAACGTGTGCAGATGGATTTTATTGGGCCATTGCCACGTACCGGAAATGGGAATCAGGAGGCTCTTTTTATAGTGGACAGTTTTACCAAATGGATAGAGGCCTACCCAGTAAGGAACTGCAGAGCAGCAGTCGCTGCCAAAGCATTGCTAGAACAGGCATTTTCTAGATTTGGCCTGCCTTGGGAGATCGATTCTGACCAAGGATCTCATTTTACAGGGAAGATCATGAAATATGTCAAGCACTGTCGATTAAACAGCGTTTTCATGTAGCTGGACATCCGCAGGCTGCCGGTTCAGTTGAAAGATCTAATAGAACTATACAAACTGCACTCAGAAAGGTGGTGCAAGCTTCAAGAAAGGCCTGGGACAAGACGCCCCATTGATACTCATGGCCCTAAGGTGATGCATGGTTTAACACTTCATGAAGCTTTCACTGGCAGGGGAATGAGAACACCTGAGGTATGGTGCTTAGGAGAACTATCCCCCGATGAATTTCAGCCCACTCGGAAGGTGAATGAGTTTGTAGAGAAGTTATTAGATCATATGGCGGATGTTCAAAAGAGAGTGGTCCAGCAATTAAGGCAAAATATGAAGCCAAAGGATCAAAGGTTGGGAGAATCTCTCAAGAACATGGAGTGGGAAGTGGGGCAAAAGGTTATGGTCCGTTTCTTCTCAAACAAGGTGAACAACCTCACCCAGAGGTGGATAGGACCATATTCAATTGTCAGTAAAGCAGGCCCCACGGTTTACAAGGTAGAGCTGCTAGGAAAGAGGGGTAGAGTTCAGAAATAGTTCCACTCAACCCAAATGAAAGGTTGGAAAGGGGCTTGATATATGTATATATTAAGAGATACTTACCTCTCTGTTTGTAATTATTTACAGGATTCGTGGACATCTATCGGCTCATGTTTTGTATAAAGTTATTTGTGGTATGTAAAACAGTGGTGATATATGAAAAGGAGCAGATATCCTGCCACACTAGGGCACCATCAGGTATAGAGTTATTAAAGATAAGGAAATCGATGTCTTTGCCACCTGAGAGTCTGGGAGCCGTCTCTATGTATGTCTTCGAAGAAGGGGACTACCGTTATTTGATATGGCAGGAGGAGAAAGGAATGGTGTCACATATTCAGTCTGTTCCTGCAGCACGGGATACATCCCTCGAGGACAAACAGAGGGTGGGATGTATGTATCAGGTCCCTGATCGTGTAGTACATAACTGCACCAGCCCGCAAAAGGCTGCAGAGGCATCACAATGTGTTTGTTTAACCGCCCATGTGGGTCCTGAATTGAAAGAAGGCAATATGTCTGTGGAAATATACATCAATATGAGAGGGTTCATACCTGGAGTTGATGTCAAACTGCATACCCCAGCACAAGAACTAACCATCAGAGTTGATTGTGCCACAGTCAATGTGTGGACATATTGTGCCACGAAAGACGAGCATGGTCTATCTTGTGCAAAGGATACCTCGTCACGAAGCTTCAGCATAGCTTGTGTCAGGATTACGCGCATTCTCGTGGCTTGGAGAGATACTGGGATTTGATATTTCACTGGTTTGCGTGGAGCTGTCCATACAGCTTCGGTGATGGTGATGCCCCCTCCCAAGGTAACATCAATCGGGCGGTAGTCATAAAAAGAAATGGGAAGAGAACAGTGCTACTCCACCCAGAATATGTTCTCAAGGAAATAGCCTCACAGCTCCCAGTAACCACTGGTGACACCTGTTCTTAGGCCCATGCTACAGGGATGGCAGGAGTGGCTTCCATGGCTAACACCAGCTAAACGTGAGAGATCTTGTAGGGATCTAACAGCCAAAGTGCTGGGAGCAGTGGGAGCTGGTTTGGGGGCAAGGAATGCATTGGATGCCAGAAGTCTGGCAACCAAATTTTCCAACATGGGTGGAGACGTATCTAAACTCACCCACCCACTCACCTCCTCATTAAGTGGGATAGCCAAGCTGGAATATAAAACCACCCAAATGCTCCCACTCTGGTTAAAATACCAAAGCCAGAATGAAGAAACAATTATAAGAGGGGTAGGAAAATTCCAGAATGAAGTAGCCTGGGCGTTGGCCTGTGTACAATCCCAATCATGGTTACTATCTACAGCTGGAGGGTTTATAAGAGATGTCATGAGAGGCAATATTCCAGTCAAACTATTTGATTTGGTACAGGATAGAATGACAGATTTTGAACTGAAACATAAAGCAGATTCTGGTGATAAAGAACGCCACTGTACAATCAATATACTCTGTGGTTCCCCTTGGGATCAATGCCTCTAAATCCCTGCTATGGCCGTTAGATATCCCTAAGTGGGTGGGTGAGGATGGATATCAAAGAGTGTGCATGGGAGCAAGGAGTTGGGTACACATGCAGTAATTATGTATATCAAGGGGAATAGATACGTTTAAGAAGTGAAGAGGGAAAGTGCCATTACTTGCTGAAATCAGAAAAGGAAAAAAACACTCCACTGTGGTGGGAATGGACTACATGTGCTTATGTGTACGGAGCCGATGTCCAAAGCTGGTTATAAATAAGTTCTATGTTATGGCACATAATGGAAGTGTAAATCAATGGTTTTGCGATGTTTATAGTTTAGTAGGATGTAATATCTTTTACTGTGCCAGTGAACCCGCCTTAGAGGACATGAGCATACAGCATCAGGTCTGAAGGGGAATAACACCGGTCACCTGGGAGTGAATGTTAACGCTATTAGAAGCATGATGGGACATCCAGACTTGAATTAAAAAAATAGAAGAACTAGAGCAACTGGGTCAGTCATGATGTTAACGGTCCATCGTAATAATGCCCAACTTCACACAGTAATGCACCAAGTGAAGAAAGATTCAAAATACGCCCACTGATGGGAGAATTTATTCTCTAACCCTTTACTCTCTAAGAAAGCATGGCATATCTTGGTACATCCTTTCTCTGTAATTTTAATGTTAGTCAAATGTTGATAGGCTGGGTCAGACAGGATGGTAGTGACATTCTCAAAGGTAGGAACAGGGGAAATCGCTCGATTTCCAATTAACGTAGGTTGCTTTGGGGTAAAACGAAAATTTGGCTCTGTGACCTGACACTCTGAGGGACCATAGTGGTACCTTCTTTGATTGGTTACCACGCAAAACTGGCAATTTCCAGCATAGGACACCCTCTCCATTAGAGTTCTTCACTTCATCAGCCTCACCAGGCATGACGAGGACGATTTGTTTTGTAACTCTCCCCGTAATCCACACATGACAGTATCTGTCTCAAATACATCACACCTACAGAGATACTAAGGCCCATTTTCAGAGCAATAGGCCATCTGTGAAGTTTTTCAAGTCTGAGTTGGAGTGTGATAGACCACCAAGGGAGGCACATTGACACGTTCTCCGTAGATGTCATCTTCCAGGTGACCGATGGCCTGGACAGCTGCCAATTGCTTGTACACATCCCTGTTTGGGTCAAACACCGGTAAAGAAATAGTGAATGAGAGGTGCAAGGACCATGCCACTGTACAATTTTTTTTTTTAAAAGAACAGTTGGCCCAGTTAGGGTGAGGTGTCACAGATCCCATCTGTCTCATTGTTCCCAATGACAAATGCTGACATAGATCCAAACACGTGGATCGCTCCCTTTCTGGCCTTCGAAAACACTTAGGGCAATGCCAACTTAGTAACTGTTCACCTTTGATTGGGTCTGGAACCTTCCCCAATGTTAGAGTTTGCTATGTATATGTGATGGTATTTATAACAGATTCTCCATACGCTGAGCAAAGCATTTCCTTTCCTAAACATTGGTCCTTTTGCTGATCATTGTTTAAAGTGACCAGCCGGTTAATTGTAAGTTAGGTTTCAGTAAAGGTACAAAGTACATTCATACAAGGGAAAGGAATGAGTCCATAAAAGCATTTTTCACTGATTTGCTATCCATTTCTAAGGGAAGCTTACGGCCTGGATCGATCGTAAGAGTTTGTTCCACTCCTTTCTTAGGTGCGTTTTGCTTCAAATGTCCAATCAATTGAGCACGTACATGTTGCCGTGTTTCATGGTCTTGGATAATTTGTTGTATCTTTTGCAACATTTTAGTCCCAAATTCCTGATTTTGGCTCAGTGGTGCCCTTACAGCGATGACAAGGGTGCAGTAAATTAGGAATACCAGTGTCCATTTCATGGTGGTTGGCTGCTGGGCTTCAGCGGCACGATTCCAAATGTTGCTCACCTAGCTCCTGAGGAGGAAGCTGCTCCTGAGACCTGGATGATTGATACAGCTTTCACTGATTAGCGGGGTAAATTTTATCTTTATTATGCTTGCCTCCTGTTACCCTAATTTTATACATTGCTGTACTGAGTTTATCGATGACCCAGAAGGGTCCGCTCCATTGGTTTCACAGTCCATGCTCTGGTGCTTTCTATGTTAACAGCATTTCTTGGTCGCCAACCTCCCAAGTATTCTCTCTCTTTTTTTTTGTCGAAGTAGGCCTTTGCCTTTCGTCTGGATTTTCCCAATTTAACAGCTAC
>VOCO01037671.1:0-21688 GCA_007922225.1 Emydura subglobosa
TCTTTTTATGCCCTGCACATACATTCCTCACTGACACAAAGAGAATTTATCAAGATATTATTAGGTTCAATAATCCAAGTTTCAGGAAAGAGCTCACTTCAAGAAACTAACGAGATTGAGTTCACTTATATCACAGAAAACAGTACTATACCACTCTCATAAACACTTCTCTCTACCTCTATCTCACTCATACAATAGAACAAGGAGTCTACACCGGATTTGTTTGCACAGCTTCTGGGGAGAGCTCACATCTGCAGGGCCTGGAGGTGGAAGGTGCGGATCCGGCTGTGGATACAGCACAGGCCCTGTCCTCCCTCCTCCAGGACAAGACCCAGGATCCCCGCAGAGACCCAGTGAAGTCCTGGCCAAAGGAAGTCCAGTACTGTCTTCTGGAGGTGGGCCAGGAAGCTCAGGGTCATGAGCCAGTGCCAGAGCATGGACAGGATTAGCTTGTTGAGCACCAGTACCTTCCCACAAAGGGAGAGGCACTGGAGCAGTCCTGTCCATCTCCGCAGCCTAGCAAATGTCATGCCCTCCAAATCTTGCCAGTTCTCCAATGGCGAGGGATGGGTTGCAGAAAAGATGGCTTGAAGCGCGGGTGGGAGGGAGCTCGTCCACCACATGTCCCTACCATCAGGCCAGAGTTCTTGACCCAGTTGACCCAGGAGAAGGAGTCTGCCGAGTAGATTGCCAGGCAGGCCTCAGCCGCACCAGGTTACCCGGGTCCTGGACCACGAGGAGTATGTCGTCAGCATACACCAAGAGGACCAGACTCAGCTCACTCATGGAGCACCAACTCCGTCAGCCTCAGGCGGAGGAGACAAAGGAAGGGCTCAATGGCCAGAGTGTACAGCTGGCCTGACAACAGGCATCCTTGACGCATTCCTTGCCCGAAGCTGAGTGGTTCGGTCAGGGTCCAGTTGAGCTTGACCAGGCACTCCACAGAGTCATAAAGCACCTGGAGAAAACCCATGAAGTGGGGTCTGAAGCCGAACACCTGCAGGGAGTCCAGGAAATACCAGTGGTCCATCCTGTCAAAGGCCTTCTCTTGGTTCAGGGACTGGAGGACGAATGACAGACCATCCCTACACGCAAGCTCCAGGAGTTCCGGGACCAGACAGAGATTATTGAAGATGGTGCTGCCCGGGATGGTGTAGGTCTGGTCGGGATGGACAACGCCCTGTAGCACGGACCCCAGCCTCAGCATGATGGCCTTGGCCACGATTTCATACTCCGTGCTGAGGAGAAAGACAGAACGCCAGTTCCAAAGGTCATGGAGGTCCCTTTCTTGGGCAGCAGGGAGAGCATGGCTCACCTGCACAAATGGGGGAGCACTCTGCTGCCCTCAGACTCAGCCCAGATGGTGGCTACGTCCTGGCTGAGGACATCCCAGAATGTGTCATAGAACTCCACGGTCAGCCCGTCCATGCCCGGAGATTTATTTGTGGGCATGAGGTGGAGTGCTTCCAAGAACTCAGCTGGAGTGAGAGGCAGCTCCAGCCAGTCCCGGGCGCCCATGCCAACCATGGGAAGTTTGTTCCAGAGCACCTTGCAGGTGGTGGCTTCAATCAGATCCGGGGAAAAGAGGCTAGCGTAGAAGGCCGTGACCCTTCCGCGCGTCTTTGCCGGATCCAAGAGGGGGGCACCGTCCTCTGACAGAAGGCAGGTGAAGTGCTTCCTGGCCCCCCTCTTTTTCTCCAGGGTGTAGAAGAAGCAGGAGCCGCGATCCATCTCCCAAAGGAGACAGATGCGGCATTGAACGAAGGCACCCCGAGCCCAAAGGTCTTTGAGGACCCGGAGCTTCTCTTGCTTCTTCCAGCATGCTCTGCAGAGGGATGGATCCTCGGGGCTGGCAGCCAGACACCTCTCCAGCTCTAAGACCTCCCACTCCAGCTGCTCTATCCCCGCATCTCTCTGCCAGCTGGCCCCCCGAGTGTAGTCGCATCCACCTTCCCCACCTTCCCCCAAAGCCATGCCAAGGGAAAGGCATGCCTCTGCTCCCGACAGGCCAGACAGAACTTTAGGAAGGACGCCACGAAGCCCATGTCCTCCAGCAGGTTGTTGTTAAAGTGCCAGTAGGCCGGCCCCGGCTTCTCTGCAGTGAGAGAGGCCGTCATGGTCACCACGTTGTGATCCGAGAATGGGGCTAGCCATACGCCGTAGGATTGGGCCTGCAAGAGATGGTAATGGGAGAGGTAAAAGCTGTCCAACCAGATGTGGCTTAACCGCTCTTCCCCCTCCCAGACAAAGGTGAAGGTGATGATGTCATCCGGGTGGTGGTCATGCTAGATGTCCACCAAGGAGTGATGGTCTGTAATCTTCTGGAGGACGTCCATGGTGGCCTGGCAGTGCTCGGTCCCCGTGGGGTCTCGTTCCTCGAGGGTGGTGTTAAAGTTCCCACCCAGTGTCATGCGGGCTGGCTTGAGTGGGGGGGCATTTAGTATATTGGGTGACATCAGCATGGCAGAATCATAATAATCCATGTGGGATATGCCATGTCAGGTACTGTTAGGAAGGTTATAATGTGCTAAGTACGATAATAATACTTATGTTCATGTGTGATATTTGAAATGGAAGTTATAGATGTATTTGAGATATCTGTATTTCAAATTGTTCTGCCATATAGGAAGGCTGAAGAACAATGGCCTGCAGAATGGCCCATTAAGGCATTCCCAGGTGCAAGGGGCCCTGAGGGAGAGGCGAGCATCACCAGTGAGTCACCAGAACCTGCTTACATGACTCAGGACTCCATTGCAGGCAGCCTACCTGATGAAGCATCAGGACTGTCCCATGTGACTATGGACCCCAGGCACACCAGAGGAGTCACCAGGATTGGCCCGTGTGACTATGGACTCCATTTTGGGTCGTGTGACTGCCCACAGACCGCATGGCTGGAGGAGGGGGCTTATAAGATCAAGCCAGATCTTGTCTTTGTTCCTGTCCAGTCTGCAGACATACACCTATCTCTGGACCAATTCATCTTGCAACTGAACCGAAGGACTTAGACCCATCCAGGTACTGGATGTGAACCAGAGAGAACTACACAAGTCTGCAAATCCACATTTCTTCCAGGAACCTGATGTATATGGATTTTTAATCATTTGTATATCTGTGATTTACTTTAACCCTTTAACATTTCTCTCGTGGTTTATTCCTTTCTTTTCACAATAAACCTTTAGTTTAGACACTAAAGGAGTGGCTGACAGCGTGGTATTTTAGGTAAGATCCAAACTTATATTGATCTGCTGCTGTGGCTGACCCTTTGGGGGCAGAGGGAAACTTTTTAGTAAGGAGCAGAGAGTTCTTATAACTGGTCTCTTTACTGGACCTGGTGCTGATTTGGGAGCCTGGAGCTGAATTGCAGTGAAGGGGGCTGTGGGCATTTGTGGACTGGCTTCTTGATATCCAGTGTGGGGTTATCAGAAGCAGTTTGTGGCTGGTTGGGAAGCCGGGCTTCAGTGTCACCCACCAGCGTGGGGAGAATCTGCTCTCCTTTTGCAGCGTGCCCTGATCTTGGCATTACCCAGTTGGCTACCCTGGGCACAGGTCGTATCACACCCAGAACCAGGCATTTGCCAGGATCCATGTTGCCAAGGAAGGTGGACTACTGCTGGAAAAACCGAATTCATGGCATAGAAGTTGACAAGGTTCAAGACCAGCCTCTCCATGCAAACCCAGAGATGCAGCATGCGGCCAGGCACGACCTCGGCGACCCCCAGCACCTCAGGCTGCAGGTCGGGGGACAACAGGGTGGCCACTCCACTCATGCAGACAGAGAGGTGACTAAGGAACACCCCGTTCCCCCACTCCAGTTACCAGCTGGCCTCAGCGCCTGGATCCCTATGGATGCTGCCACAGAGTACCCCCCTCCCGAAGGAAGAAGATCACCTGCAGAGACCCATCCTGCAGCCCCTGGTGTTCAAGGTCATGGTGATGAAAGGGATTATAAGAAGGGCTGGGGGGGAACCTCGTGGGAAGGAACGCTAGCAGCCCCCGATTGGCTTCGCAGCAAACCATGACTGGTTCCAAAGGCCATCAGGGCATCACGGAAACTACGGGCCCACCGATAGGCTGCTGATTCCTGCCTCCTGGTCCCTCTTTCCTCCTTCAATATGGCCCCCATGGCCCGGAGAATGCGGTGGACATCCCCCCATACTTCATTATCAGGGTGAGCTGCACCCAGTTCCGGGCAAAACGTGTGTCCCTGAGAAAGGAGCTCAGCTTGTCTGCAGTGCATCAGGGGGTCATCCTCTGGCCTGGGCCTCCTCGGACCGCGGCCTGCTGGGACTGGAACTAGGGGTGGCAGTGGAGGGAAGGCAGCAGCCCCAAGAGGGCTGGGAAAGGTGAAGGCAAAGATCACTCTCTGGGAGCCCTCAAGAGGGAAGGAGACAACACCGGGGCGGCAGAGGCACAGGTGGTGAGGGGGGAGAGGAAGGGTTGGGGATGATGGAGTGGGCTGGAGGGGGATTGGGAGCAGGGAGAGGGGCTGGATCTGGGGCGGGGGAAGGTTCAGGACAAGGAGCGGGGGAGGGGTCAGGGTCAGGATCAGGGATGGGTTCCGTGGCCCCACCTACCAGGTCAGCGCAGTGCAGTGCCTCCTGATCACAGCCAGGAGCTAGATGGGTGGGCAAGGTGTGGGTGTCCTCCGTGGAGCCAGGCCCAGGCGCTTTGGTGGTCTCGGTGCCCATAACTTCAGCCCCTCATGAAGGGACAGCTGGGCTGCAACCCTCAGGGGGAGGAGGAGTGGCCATCCCATGGCAGGGGAAGCGGCGCCCTGTGGCCCGAAGCCTGGCTGTTTGGCCCCAGCCATTGCCACAAGGGCTGCTTCGGTGGCAGTGGGGGTGTCGCCGCCGGTGGGCTAGGCGAAAGGGCCTAGGACTTCCCCAGGGACGGGAGCAGGGGATGCAGCCTGTGAAAGCAGGGAGGGAAGGGAGAATGGTGGCTGGACGCTGCGTCCATCAACCCCCTGCATGGTGGGGGTCGTCCACACCCTGGCAGATCAGCGTCGGACCCAGGGCATCGATTTCTTCAAGGACAGACGATAGGTCCCCCCCGCCACCATGAAGGCCTCCCCAGTGGTGGCCGAGGAGCCAGTAGCTTCAGCACCAGCGGGCGGTTCAGATGACAAGGGGGCGCAGGGGCTTCCAGCGAAGAGCTTCTCGAGGAGGGACTCAAGGAGGGAGATGGTGTGGCCCACATCTGCTGCCACAGCTTCCTTGGCCAGTGCCCCCTGCTGGCCTTCATTAGGGGGCACAGCAGAACGCCTGGCTCCAGCAGCCCCCTTCCTGGTTTTACACGGGCTCTCTCCCCCCTCAGTAGGGAGGGAGGACTGGGCTTGCCCTGGACAAGCACCCAGTCCTCCAAGATGGAGGGTCAGGCAGCGGGGGCAGGACCAGGGGGCAAGAACGCAGGGGTTAGGAAAGTGGGGGCAGGGCAGTGGGGGAAGGAGAGGCGTCTTCCTGGTGTGAGCCTCTTCCAGTGCTCGAAAGTGGCGGTCCTGGCTTCCTCTCCTCCGCAGGCCCCACTGGACTGTGCCAGGTGTCAGCGGAGCCCTCCCGCTCTCCTGGAAGTTCCAGGGGGGGCACCCTCGGGCCCGAGCAGAGGTGATGTCCATGGCGGAGAAGGAGGGGCGTCCAAAGGGACTGGATAGCTAGGGTCGCCACCGCTGGCCTGGCTGCTGCCTTCCTAGATCTTGGAGGTCCTGGGCCTCCCTCCAGACATGTCCCATCGCCTGGTGGAGGTAGCACCGAGCCTCCCCTGTTGAATAATAGACCCAGTACCAGGTTCCTTGATGAGCCACCAGGAACGACCCCTCGAACGCCTTTCAGCCATGTACCGCCGGCGGCAGCTGAAGCTGCACCTCCCAGCAGAACGAGGGGATGGGGCAGAGGATGGTGTCTTTGCAACCGAGGGGAAGTGGGCTGATGGTGGTGCACGAGAGACACAAGCTGCCAGTAGGCTTGTGGCAGCAGGAGCAAATATTTCCCCCAATATAGGAGATAGTGCTTCTCACCAGGAGGGGAGCAGCAGACGTGAAAACAAACAACCCCAGACACCAGTTTGGGAAGCGGCAAGACTGAGACTGCTCTGCCCCAGGACAAACCCATGCTGGCGATAAAGGGAGCTGGAGGCCAGAGGCTGCAAAGCAGTTTGGGGAACTCAGGAGAGAAGGTCATGGCATAGGGCTCAGCAGCCCGAAGATAGGGGGATATGCCAAGCGGGGTACAGGTGCTATGCTTGTGGGGAGGTAGGACACATAACAGCCCAATGCCCAAATGCTTAGGAACCCATGGAATGTGCTCTGGGTGATCTTGCCAGATCCTGCAGCCTGATCCCCATAGATACACGTGCCCCGTAAAGATGAAACCACTGCATTAGTGGATTCTGGGATTGCCGTTACACTGGTCTCAGATAAAGTGGTGGCCAGGACCAGTTGTCCCAAGCCAAGCTCACTGGAATAACATGTGCATGGCACTGTCAATTATTACCCAACCATCCCGGTCCGGATCAAAATTCAAGAGAATACCAAGGGGGTGACAGTGGAGGTGGTCCCTAAACTGCCATACCCGGTCCTCATAGACTGGGACTTCCCAGGGTTTGGATACCTACTCCAGGTCAGGTAAATGGAGATGGGTAGTGACCCCGGGAAGGGTGCTGAGGTCCCGGTAGGAGGTCCTCCCCCAGTCTTCTCCGACTTAGTCCAGGATCTGTTCACCGCCACCAGGAAACCGCAGGAGATTCGGCGACAAATAAGAGCAAACAACAGACTGGGAACCAGAATCCTGACCCAGAACCAAAAGGCTGCGCTTGAAGCAAGGCAACCTCGTCCAGCCGCCAGGGGGACAACACAGGCTGTTGACGAACCAGAACCTGGACCTAGCCCCATTGGAGCCAACCCAGGCAAAGAGACTGAAACAGGTTCCTTTGAAATTGAGAACATTGGGCCTGCCCTTGGGGATTTTGCACAAGACCAGGCAACTATACAACAAAATCAGGAAAGAAGTGGTGGAGGTGAATGCGGTCCCAGGGCTGGGAAGGACCAAAAGCCTGGGGTCATACTTCATGGTCAGAAGGGACCTGTTGGAAAGGGTGGTCCGGGTACAAGAGGAAGAGGAGGAGCAGCTCCTGGTACCGTGATGAAATCAGAGTGCAATGCTAGATCTAGCATATAACCATTTGTTTGGGGGGCACCTAGGGATAGACAAGACTCTTGAGCGAATCCTGCAGTGGTTCTTCTGTCCAGGGGTCTATCTGGTGGTGCATTGAAATTGCGCCTCCTGCCCAGAGTGCCAGCTCCACAGCCTTCAGCCGCACTTATGGGTGGTGTTTTGCCACACTTGGTATAAACACTGCTAGGATGATGGAAGAATTCTTACATTAACCTAGGCCTGATCTCAACCTAAACATTAGATCAACCTAGCTACATCACTCAGGGTTGTTTAAAAATATCATGCTTCTATTATATAGTTAGGCTGACCTTCTTCCCACTGTAGTTGTAGCTAAGTTGATGGAAGAACTGTTCTGTCAACCTTGCAACCACCTGTTGAGGGGGTAGATTTATTATAGTGATAGAAAAACCCCTTCTGTTACTGTAATGTCTACATTATGGCACTACATCAGGCACTGGGGGGCTAGCATACTGAGGCACAAATGTGCTTTTATGGCACTGTCGGGAGCAGCTGGGCCACTGCAGTGAGAGATCTGGAGGAGATAGTGCTGCACCGAGCTGGGAATGTTCCTGTTGGTACACCCCATAAAAGAGATGCAGTGGACACTTTTCTGTGTCAGAAAGAGAGTTGACTTCTGGTTCTGTCTGCTATCTGTCCCTTTGGAAGTGGCTAGTCAGGATAGCCAGGTCCTTGTGCTTAGGAAAGTGCTTGGAATATAACTGCCCCATGTATTTTGGAACAGAGTCCATAAGGGGGACAGAATCCTTGTGTCATGGCACATCCTCTACTCCACCTATGAATTCAGTGGTCCTTCACAATCTGACCCTTTAGCAATGTGTAATCTCTGCAGCCTCTAGTGAAAATCTGTTACTCAGTTTAAAAAAACAATCAAGTTGTCATTTAAATGGATGCAATATGCATTATATTCTTTCATCCAGCTACTGCAGTTAAAAGGGGATTTACAGGAACTCAGGGTTTGTTATATGTAGGGCCCTACCAAATTCAAGGCCGTGGAAAAATGCATTACAGACCATGATCATTATACAGACTTCAAGAGTGAGAGCAGCATTTTTCAAACTGGGGCGTCCTAACCCAAAATGGAGTTATGGGGGGAAATGGGGGCACAAGGCTATTGTAGGGGTGTGTGTGGTATTACTACCCTTACTTCTGCGTTGCCTTCACAGCTTGGTGACTGGAGATCAGCGGCTGCTGGTCAGGCACCCAGCTCTGAAGTTAGCACCCTCACAGCAGCAGCGCAGAAATAAGGATGGTGATACTATATCATGCCATCTCACTCCTGCGCTGCTGCTGGTGGCATCGCTGCCTTCAGAGTTGGGCTTCCAGCCAGCAGCCATGTCGCTTCCTGAAGCGGGGGTTGGTTCCCAGCGGTGGGTTTGACCTGGCCCCAGGAGTGGCCCATGCAGGGTAAAAGAAAGTCCCATCTCTCCCCATCATGGCTGGAACAAGCAGCTGGAGCCTGGTGCATAACAGGAGGCCCCAGTCTGGGAGCCCCTAGCCCTACCCCTCTCCAGCTCTGGGCCCACTGCTTGGAGACTAATGGGGCCTTGGGCTGGCTGTGTGTGAGGGAATGAGAGGAGGGGGTCACCATGTTGCCCATGCGTAAAGCCAGACCTGCTCCTCCCGAAAGTGATGGCTTCCCCCTCGTATCATGTCACCCTTACTTCTGTGCTGCTGCCTTCAGTGCTAGACGGCTGGAGAGCGGCAGCTGCTGGCCGGGTGACCAGCTTTGAAGGCAGTGACCTGCCAGCAGCAGCAAGAAGTAAGGGAGGCAATACCACAGCCCTCCCAACAATAACTGTGTGACCCCCTTTTGAGCCAGGACCCCCACAGTTACACCACCATTACATTGCAGATGTAAATATCTGAAACCATGAACTTTACCATTTGTACAGTCCTTTGATTGTGAAATTGACCGAAACGGATTTAGTAGGGCCCTAGTTACATGGGATGAGACCACTGGTCGGTCAAGCTCAGTCTCCTGTCTCTGGTAGCGGTGGTCGATATCTAATGCTTTTCTGCACTACAAAATGCTCACAATACCATTTTGACAGAGAAGTGATTAGTATGAATGTATTTGAGGAAAGCAAAATAACCCAGTGAAACCACAGTAAGTTCATAGGGGCTTCAATGTTTGTTAATGCACTCAAATTCTGGTCTTTTGCAGGACAAAGTAATTTCTGATATTTTTGTTTTGTGTTTTGTCCCCACCTCCACCCCTTTATTTAGCAGCAGCAATTTTAGGAACTGTGAGTGATAAATGGAGAAATCAGCAGTTCATAACTCAGACTTGATCAAATCACTCATACCGAGACACAGGATAATATATTTCTTCTGGATCTATCCCTAACAAGCAGTGTGTTGTTTGCCAAGATTTCACTTACTGATCCACATTCTTGGCTGGAATAAATTGAAGTAGCCCCACTGATATCAGCTTAATTTACACTTGCTGAGGAACTGACCCATAGCTTTCTCAGTGTAAGATGAAGCCGTACAATATTCCTTGCTTTGAATTTCTATTTTAAAATTCTTTGTGTTCTGAAACTGGCTAGGTGGCTTCTCGGCCAGCATAAATGAGCCTCACTCCATTGAAGTCTATGACACTCTGCTGATTTACACTAGCTGAGGACCAGGTTTGTTACTTTACCCTTTAAACTGCTTTTAAAAATGTCTCCTAGCTAAAAAGACAATTGGCAACTTTATCCCCTGCTTCTGAGTACAGACAGTCTGAGTGTGCAGTTCAGAAATGCCTGTTTTGCTTTATATTACTTGAGCCAGCACTGGAAATGCAAGACATTCTTTGCTTCAAGAATGGATTTTTAAAAAAATATATAGCCCACTGCCTATGCAGGAGATACGGGTGGTGGGGGGAAACCTCAACTATATAAAAAGTTCTGATGCCTCGTTCTGGCCATTAGTAGCAAGAGGCCAACCAGTGTTTCCTTTGGAAAACACTTTCTCCAGCTACCACATGTTAAGGTGTCGGCTAACGCAGATGTTTCTGTTTGTTTTTCAGAACAAATATATGCTTAGCATTTAGAATGGACAGACTACTTTATGTCCCTCCATACACTCAAACATCTTGCTTTGTACGCTTGTTGCCTGACTTCCATTTTCTCAAGATTTAGGATTTTCTAACCCGAATATGCAGTAGAACAATCATAGAAGATGAGGGTTGGAAGGGACCTCAGGAGGCCATCTAGTCCAACCCTCTGTTCAAAGCAGGACCAACCCCAAGTAAATCATTCCAGCCACAGTTTTGTCAAACCAGGCCCCAAAAACCTTAAAAATGGAGATTCTGCCTCATCTTTAGGCAACCCATTCCAGTGCTTCACCACCTTTCTAGTTACAAAGTTTTTCCTAATATCCAACCTAGACCTCCCCCACTGCAACTTGAGACCATTGTGCCTAGTTCTGTCATCTACCACCAATAAGAACGACTTAGCTCTATCCTCCCTGGAACCCTGCTTCAGGTAGCTACAGGCTGCTATCAGATCAACCCCTCATTCTTCATTTCTGAAGACTAAACAAGCCTAATCCCCTCAGCCTCTCCTCATAAGTCATGTGCTCCAGTCCCCTAATCAATTTTGTTGCCCTTTTCTGGAGTCTTTCCAATTTGTCCACACTCTTTCTGTAGTGGGGGGACAAAAACTGGACACAGTACTCCAGATGAGGCCTCATCAGTGCCGATGAAGATGAGATGGCAAAATAAAAATGTATATCCCTCTAAATGCCACAGGGATGCATTGTCTGGTGTAAAACACTCACACGTCCTTCAGTGTGCTGCTTCCACTCTGTGCAGATAGTGGACAAAGCAAATTTTGATCGAACCACACAATAAATGTACACAGACCTGGACTAAGCAGTGAAGGCCCCGGTCAGGTTTATTTTCAACAAAGCGTGGTCCTAATGCCCTGGCTCAGTGGTTATTGATAAACTCAGACATGGATGCTCATTGCAATGGGTTTGGCTCAGTAAATGGCGGGACTTTCCATTACCCACATGGCCGGCCAAAGACACGCACCCTGAAACCCTCTTTTATACACTGATGCAAACAATTGACGTAGTGCCCTTCTGACGTGGTGAGATACTACCCTTTACCTTATACCTGATGGTTTGATCGAAACATCTCTATCCATCATACTGTCATCCAGACCTTATCTAAAAGAAGGGTCAGCATGTTCTTGTTATCTTTGGGGAGAGTACTAGTGCATGCTTAGTACTGGGGGGGTTCTGGTACCACCTTTCTAGAATGTGCATGTGAGTGTTATATGCATAGTACTTCTTTAGAAATGTGTGTTTGTTGCAGTACCAGCTGTTTTCTTGCCCGATTCTGTGACCCTACCAGCAGGTTTGCAGCCTGACTTCTCCTAACTCTGTTTTATAACAGCAGGGCACATCTACTTTTTTAGCTCAGGCCTCATATCTGGCCTGTTATACTAGGCCTCATGTCTCAAGGTCTCACTTTCTACTACAGGATGTATTTATTCTGACAAAATGGGCCTCTATTAGCGAGGTCCAGAAAAAGTCATAACTAGAAGAAGCTACACCCGGTTTCTATGTTTGTAAAATTCACTTGTATAAAATATGCAGATAAATTTATGGAAATCAATTTTTCTGAAGCCAAATACAGCTCACTTTACACAATAGTGAGTAAGGCTGAACTTTTTAAAGATATTTCGGCATTGGTGCACTCAGCATTGCAACCCATCTCTGATTTAAGAGCCTGTCTCATTTTCTAAAGGGATTTAGGGATTTCAAATAGGATTTAGGCTCCTAAGTGCCTAAAATCTCTTTAGAACATGAGATGCATGGCTTGTCTTCATGGGGGACACTCAGGAAAATTAATTCAAACTACCTAAAGGTGTGAATTCAAAGTGGATTAGTTAAACTGCATTACGCCCCCATGAGGACACTCCCTCATAAGGTGTATTGTATAACCTATCTTTCTTATGCTATACAGGACTGAAAAGCACCAAACAGTCCTTATTCCATCCAGCATAGTTGTGCTCTTTAATATAAGCTCCTTTCTTCCTTGTGAAGATGTATGGCAACTGACCCAGGAGAAGAAACAGATTTCCCTGACATTCAATTTAATATTTCCCCTTCTGAAATTTTCTCCCACTGAGAAACCCCATGCTTTCCTAGATCATGAATGAAAACATTTAAGAAGACCACACTGTGATAGATCTGTGTCACAGATCAACATGATCTGAGCTACACCCCATCTTTCAAACAGTCTCTTGGAGGAACCCCTGCAGTGTGCCCACCGTTCCTTAAAGGTAGGCCATGGAGACTCTGGGCTCCAGGACTCCTCTTGAACACTGTGAGCTCTGCCCGGCGAGTCCAGCTGAGAGAGTTTCCTGTTCAGAGACTTTTTGTCATCTTCACGGATCAGTGCACCTCAGTATGTATTTGTGGTGACACCAGGCAGCCTTATCAAAACAAAGGAGGCTTTATTAGTCAGCTAGAATACAGCACTGGGAAGTCCTTAGGTTACAGTAAAGAGGCAAAGGTGAAGACAGAGCTCAGACTGCCCAAACTCAGGGCCATGCTGTTGCAGAATCCGTTTTGGCGGGCGTGCACTCTCTTTCTCTGTGTTAGTTGTAGATTAGAGCTGCTGTGTTTCTCCGAACACCAGCTCTTAAACTTGCCTGCTGTTGCTACTTGATCCAATAAGTACTAGAGCTCCCCTGAATAGTATGATAAAGTTAAAAAGGTTCTTGTATTGTTCTTCCTACTTGTTAATAAAGTTAGTTGAAGATCGGCTTTCCTCAAATGCATACATTTTACACTGTAGCTTCTCACTAGTAAACACAAGGATACCCTCAAAATTAATTCAAATTAGCCTGGAAAAGATTTCTGTCCTTCTAGGGTAAGATCTTGTGAAACACTAAAGTTGGGACTGTTTATTAATCTGTGCTCTTCAAAGCTGATTTAACTTGACCTTTAACTTAGACTTTTGTGTCTAGTCTAGCATCTTGAGCACTTTTGGATTTTGAGCATGGTTATTTACTCCACTGGCCAAGATGTTAGAGTTGTTAGAGCTGAGGAGCTATGATATGTAGAACAGGATCATGGCTTTGTTTGGATTTAGTTATTGGACTCCTTCTGCTTTGCAGGAAAAGAGGTGTTTGATGCTTTGCTTGTGATGACACCAGAAACTGATTCTTTTTTTTTTTTTTTTGGTATGCTGGTTAATATGTATATCAGTCCAGTGCTGAGGCTGCTGTTGCTCCTCTTAATTTTTATTTGTATTCAATTACACTTAGGATCACCCAATCAAACTTCAGAGGCCTGTGGTGCGAGGCAGTGTACAAACATATAAAGAAGATGGTCCCAGCCCCAGGGAGCTTACAGTCTAGGCATCAGACAGGACAGAGATGGTGGATGAGACAGGCGAATGGGGACGCGAGGGTTTTAGAGGATGACATAATGATAAAACAGAAGTGTGAGCTTGCCACTTGCCTAACCAGTACAAGATGGTTGTAAGCAATGACAGGATCCCTATTTTATGGTGCACGAAATCTTTATCCATTTTTAATGGGCCATCACTATAGTATCGGAGTTCCATGAAACTGTTTGAGAACTACTAATGCCTCATTATCACCAGTTTTGTCTATTCCAGGGATACTTAGCAAGTGATGTGTCTTATTCACCATCAAAGTCCATTTTACTACCTAATTGCTTTTACTTCCACAAACTTCCAAACATCTAACCAACTTTTCCTTCCTTTAGCTTCAAGCTCTTGCTCCTTGTATTAAGACTATGAATAATCCTCCAGCTATTTTTTTGTTTTTTGGGGTTTTTTTTCCCATCCATATTATCATCTGGAAGGTCATTATGGACTGTGATTATCTTCCCTTTCTAAGCTCCTTTAGTTTGTGTTCTCCTCTGCATCAAGTTAGAAGCACACTAGTCAAGTCAAAGATCCCCTGAGCCAATGGCTCATTAGTTTCATAACCAGCAGCACACAAGAGAATGATGCACACAGGATCATGTCCAACTGCCTTAGCCTGCTCTAATCTGATGGATCAGTTACCCATTTTGTAGCAGGGTGAACTGGAGGTTGAGCAAGATACAAACACATGCCTTTCAGGATTGTAGTTAAGCACCTTTAACGACTCCGCCACTGCGCCTTATCAGTCATGATTGTTTTCCCTCCTTGCAGATACATAAATTTTGAAATATTTTTCTAAAAAAATAAAGCCTTCTGACTAGCTCTTTCAATGAGTCAATATTTACCTAAAACCTAGTTAGTGATGCGTTATGAACGACAAAAACATGTAAATCCTTCATTAACTAATATAAAACTTGAGGGTAGTTTGTAAAAATGTACATAAATTAAATAATAATGGTTTAAAATTTGGCTGCCAGATCACCGGCTAATATAAATCAGGATAGCTGCATTAGGCGACAGAGCTGTGCTGATTTTACACTAGCTGAGGCTCTGGTTCTTGGAGTTCAGAACAATTTCACTACCCAGATGTCATGGGGATAATTATTAAAGCACAGAAAAAGACAGCTACAGTCTGAATTATGTTAGGAAGCAGAGAGTATCTCTAGCAGCCAATTGCACATTGATAGAGATAGGGATGAACGCGCAAAGCCAGGCTGAGATGGAGAGAAGAACTAAAGGACCTAAATTTAGCTCACTTTGCCATTTTGATCTGTTTGGAAATGTGAACAGGGTGTGAGTGGAAACTAAAACAATCCAAAAAAAAAATCTTCAGCTGATCCAATTGTAACTGTAAAAGTTGTTTCATTGCTCTGAAGTGAATGAAACAGAAACACCCATACCCTGCAGTGCACTGTGGGCAGCTATCCCACTGTGCAACTCACACCTTGTGCCACTAGGAGTTCTGGGAAAGCAGAGACGATCGCAATGCATCATGGGTAGAGGCTCAACATCCCATGATGCAGTGATTTGCATCTCATCATTCCATGGGTTTCTGACTGTGTTTTGTGGCATTTTTTCAACAGCTCCAGTTTCCTATGTGCCTGCCATCTCTATCTGAAAGGTGGGGTCCTTGTAGGAAGGTGCAGTGGCCTTCCTCGGAGCCTGGGCCCGAGAAAGGGCTGCAACCAGAAGGTAGGACAGGGAAAGGACTGGCAGCTCAGTCTGCCTGGCAACCAGGAAGCCGGCCGGTGATAGGTCTGGCAGACCAGCCAATCCGGCAACAGAGGGATGGGGCTGCTGCCGGGGCAGGAAGTATAAAAGGCAGGCCTCCAGCTCAGTAAAAGACAGACTGCTGCTAGAGGCAGATGTGCTGTCCTGCCGGCTGCAGCGTAGGCCTGCCCCCAGCCAGGCAGCCACCCTTGAGTGACCGCCACCTAGAGCAGAGGCTCCGGGAACAGCCCAACCTACCAGGCCTCAGGGACTGGACTGGGCCACCAAGCCCCAAGGACTGGCTAAGTCCCCCGAGCTCCAGTGACTGGACCGAGTCCTCTGAAACTCAGGGATGGGAGATATCCTTGGAGGCCAGCCCTGACCTGGAGGAGCTGCCACACGTCGAATCCCTGGAGCCCTGTGACCTGGAGGAGTTACCCTCAACCGAGGAACCCCAGGAATCCTGCGACCTAGAGGAGCTGCCCTCCACAGAGGAGCTCCCCGAATTGCCACTGGTCGATGAGGAGGGACTGGTGAGCCTGCCGTGGGCCGAGTACCCCAGCAACCCTGAGGACCAAGAGGACACAAGTACCTGTGGAGGAAGCCATAGCCAGTGGCTGAGTCAGGGGCAAGCCCCCATCGGCACATTGTGGTGGAAGCCCCACCGACTCAGTGGCAAACGTCTTTGCCACTAGTAGGGCCCTGGGCTGGGACGCAGTGGAGAGGGGTGGGCCTGCGTCTCCCTCCCCCCTTCCCTAGCCATCCCGGAAGAAGGTGCTCTCCCCTGCCGCTGTAGACAGCGGAACCACTGCCTGCCTCGCCCTGCTTAAGGGCCAGAGGCTACAAACTGCTTCCCGGTCTCACCCAGCCTGAGGGTCAGAGACCCTAGACCACTTCCTTGCTGGTCTCGCCCTGCCTAAGGGCCAGGGGCGAAATACTACTTGTCGGCCTGCCCTACCTGGGGGCCGGGGCTAAGACTCGTACAGAGACGCTCACCCATTCCCCTTTTAAGAAGGTGCCGGGGCCTTCCTCAGAGCCTGGGCCCGAGAAAGGGCCACAATGACTAGGCCGGACAGGACCACCGGCCTACAGTCCTGCACTGCTGTCCACTGTTGTCAGTGTTCTGAACACATCATGGCTGGTCATGCAGTATATCATGAGCTCCCACTCGAAACAGGAATCGGAGGGACCTGAGCTGCTGTGTGCCATGCAAACAAACCATGCTGGATTATTGTTTGCATTCACGGAGCGTCTGCACACAGTGCACCTCCACTTATGAGTGCATGAAACAATTACTGAGTGGTGGGATCGCATCGTGATGCAGATCTGGGATGACGAGAAGCGGCTACAGAACTTCTGAATGTGCAAAGCCACCTTCATGGAACTGTGGGTGGACATTGCCCCTGCCCTGTGGCGCCGGGACACCAGAATGAGAGCTGCTCTCTCTGTGAATAAGATTATGGCAATCACCATGTGGAATCTGGCAACTCCTGACTGCTATTGGTCAGTCACTAATCAGTTTGAAGTTGGGCAGTCCATTATTGGTACTGTGTTATCAGAAGTGTGCAGGGCTGTTAATCACATTCTGCTACAAAGGACTGTGAGTCTGGGAAATGTGCTTCGCAGGAATGGGATTCCCAAATTGTATCAGAATGATAGATGCCATGCATAATGCAAATTTGGTACCAGACCGTACCGTGCCAATGTACATCAATAGAAAGGGGTACTTCTCTATGGTACTGCAAGCACTTGTTGATCAGCACGGGCATTTCACTGACCTCAATGCGGGTTGGTGAGGGAAGGTGCATGACACACACATCTTCAGGAACAATGGCCAGTGCAGAAAGCTGCAAGCAGGGACTTTTTTTCCAGACCAGAAGATTCCAATGGGGAATGTTGAAATGCCCATAGTGAACCTCTGAGACCCAGCCTACCCCTTACTGCCATGGCTCATGAAGTCTTATACAGGCAACCTGGATAGCAGCAAGGAGTGCTTCAGTAACAGGTTGAGCAGATGCCGAATGACCATTGAATGTGCGCTTGGCATATTAAAAGCTCGCTGGCAATGCCTTTATGGCAGGTTAGACCTAAATGAGGAAAGTATTCCCATGGTGTGCTCCATAATATTTGTGAACCTAAGGCTGAAAAGTATTTCCCTTGGGAGGAGTGCAGAGGGAAACACAAGAGACCAAGATTGCTTCTTTTTCACAGAGTATGTCTTGATTAAAAGCAATTGTTCACAGCACACAGCAATCTGGGTAGGAGCAGAGAAAGCAGTGAGGGGCAATGTGAGCTATGACAGCTGGTGAAAGTCCAGTGATTGTTCTGGAAGCTGTCTGAAAAAGGTGGAATGAATTGAGTACTGAAACAGGCCAGGGGTTTGATAGGAATGTGTGGGTGGAGTTTGAGGAGGTCATGGATAGCAGTTCTGTATTGCCTGCAAGGCGGGGGAGCATGCAGGAATTCAATCTGCAGCATTATTATTGACTTTAGCAGCTCCTTTTCCTCCTCCATGGCTTTTATCATATGCTCATGACTTGCTATCCCTAATTGAACAATGATGAGAACACAAAATATTCAATAGCTGCTTCTTTTTGGGGTAAGGCCTCTATGCGGAACACACCAAGGACCGCAAGCAGAGAGATTACCTAGGTAAGCAGCAAACAAGATATTTTTTTTACCATTCCTCATGCTATCACATACTCCTCCCTTTCACCCTGCCCTCCATCACGAATACGTGTTCATGCCCCTCACAACATATCTTCCTTATTTGTTGAGACCAATTCCCTCTCACCCTCTCCTCCCCACCATATGGAGTTGTTTTCCCGACGATACAGAGAACTCTTTTTGGTGATTAGTTTAAACCGGTTTAGTCTATCTCAATGAGTGAAGTTGTATTTAAGAAACTGCTGTAGTAATTGTACTTTGAAGCTGCTGGTTGAGCTCTTCCCAATGCGTTGCTAAATAAATTGCTTAGTATTATCGGTGTGACTGGATTCTCTGGAGTAGAATTCCTTTTGTTTAACAATTCTGGTGCAGCTAGTATGGGGCGGTCAGTGACTCTTGGGAACCCTCGTGACTGAGAACTTGTAACTCATCCGTGCACCGCATAGGTGCAGTCATAATCGAGATCCTGAAAACGAAAATAATAAAAGCTCGGGTGAAATTAACTCAGGGGAATCTTATCTGGGAATGGGAACTCGCAAGATCTGAGGGTGACCAGCATAGTTGGCTTCCCCCTTTTAACCAAAGTTCTAATGCAGTGCTCCCCTGGCCCCCTCTAAGTAACTAGAATCATAGAATATTAGAGTTGGAAAGGACCTCAGGAGGTCATCTAGTCCAACCCACTGATCAAAGCAGGACTAACCTCAGCTAAATCATCCCAGCCAGGGCTTTGTCAAGCCGCATTTTAAAAACCTCTAAAGATGGAGATTCCACCATCTCCCTAGGTAACCAATTCCAGTGCTTCACCACTCTCCTAGTGAAAAATATTTTCCTAATATCTAATCTAGACCTCCCCCACTGCAATTTGAGACCATTGCTCCTTGTTCTGTTATCATCTACTATGGAGAACAGCCTAGCTCCAGTCTCCCTGAAACCCCCTTTCAGGTAGTTAAAGGCTATCATATCTCCCCTCGTTCTTCTCTTTTGCAGACTAAACAAACCTAATTCCCTCAGTCTCTCCTCATAAGTCTTGTGCTCCAGCCCCTAATAGTTTTTGTTGCCCTCTGCTGGACTGTCTTCCACTTGTCCACATCCTTTTTGTAATGGGGGGCTCAAAACTGGACACAATACAAATGCGGCCTCACCAATGCCAAATAGAGGGGAATAATCACTTCCCTCAATCTGCTGGCAAAGCTCTTACTAATACAGCCCAATATGCTATTAGCCTTCTTGGGCACACTGCAGACTCATATCCAGCATCTTTTCCTCTGTAACCCCTAGATTCTTTTCTGCAGAACTGCTGCCTATCTCCTCGGTCCCCAGTCTGTAGCTGTGCATGGGATTCTTCCATTCTAAGTGGAGGAGTCGGCCCTTGTCCTTGTTGAACCTCAACAGATTTCTTTTGGCCCAATCTTCCAATTTGTGTAGGTCACTCTGTATCCTATCCCTACCTTCCCCCTAGCTTAGTGTCATCTGCAAACTTGCTGAGGGTGCAATCTACTCCATCCTCCAGATCATTAATGAAGATGTTGAACAAAACCGGCTCCAGGATCGAACCCAGAGGCACTCCGCTTGTGACCGTCTGCCAGCTAGACATCGAGCCATTGATCATTACCCGTTGAGCCCAATGATCTAGCTAGCTCAATATCCATTTTATAGTCCATTCATCCAACCCATACTTCTTTAACTTCCTGATTAGAATACAGTGGGAGACTGTATCAAAAGTGTTGCTAAAGTCAAGGTGTATCACGTCCATCACTTTCCCCACATCCACAGAGCCAGTCACCTCTTCATAGAAGGCAATCAGGTTGGTCAGGCATGACTTGCCTTTGGTGAATCCATGTTGACAGTTCCTGATCAACTTCCTCTCTTCCAAGTGCCTTAACATGGATTCCTTGAGGACCTGCTCCATGATTTTTCCAGGACTGAGGTGAGGCTGACCGGACTGTAGTTCCCTGGATCCTCTTTCTTCTCTTTCTTGAAGATGGAAACTATATTTGCCTTTTTCAATCATCAGGGACCTCTCCCAATTGCCACAAGCTTTCAAAGATAATAGCCAATGGCTCTGCAATCACATCAGCCAACTCCCTCAGCACCCTCGGATGCATTGCATCCAGCCCCATGGACTTGTGTATGTCCAATCTTTGTAAATAGTCCTGAATATGCTCCTTCATCACTGAGGGATTGTCATGCGGGCTTGAGGGGGGGGGGCAGTTAGTATATTGTGTGACATCTGGATGGCGGAATCATAATAATCCATGTGGGATATGCCATGTCAGGTACTGTTAGGAAGGTTATGATATGCTAAGAAAGAGAATAATACTTATGTTCATGTGTAATATGTGAAATGGAAGTTATAGATGTATTTGAGATATCCGTGTTTCAAATTGTGCTGCCTGGGCAACACCCCAGATAGGATGGCTGCAGAACAATGGCCATCTTAATGGCCCATTAAGGCATTCCCAGGTGCACGGGACCCAGAGAGAGAAGCCAGCATCACCACTGAGTCACCAGAACCTGCTTACGTGACTGGACCCCAGGAACAACTGAAGAGTCACCAGGATTGGCCCATGTGACTCTGGACTCCATTTTGGTTCTTGTGACTGTCCACTGGCCGCATGGCTGGGGGAGGGGGTTTATAAGATCAAACCACAGGATCCATCTTGGTCTATGATCCTGTCCATCTGCAGACACTCACCTATCTCTGGACCAATTCATCTTGCAACTGAACCGAAGGACTTAGACCCATCCAGGTACTGGATGTGAACCAGAGAGAACTACACAAGTCTGCAAATCCACATTTCTTCCAGGAACCTGATGTATATGGACTTTTAATCATTTGTATATCTGTGATTTACTTTAACCCTTTAACATTTCTCCCATGGTTTATTTCTCTCTTTTTACAATAAACCTTTAGTTTAGATACTAAAGGATTGGCTGGCAGCGTAATATTTTAGGTAAGATCCAAACTCATATTGAACTGGTGCCGTGGCTGACCCCTTGGGGTCAGAGAGAACCTTTTTAGTAAAGAGCAAAGAGTTTGAATAACTGATCTCTTTACTGGACCTAGTGCTGATTTGGGAGCCAGGAACTGGAATGCAGTAAAAGGGGGCTGTGGGCATTTGTGGACTGGCTTCTTGTTATCCAGTGTGGGGAAATCAGAAGCAGTTCGTGGCTGGTTGGGAAGCCGGGCTTCAGTATCACCTGCCAGCGCTGGGAGAATCTGCTCTCCTTTTGCAGCCTGCCCTGACTTTGCCATTCTCAGGTGGCTACCCCGGGCACGGTTGTATTACAGGGATGTTCACCTCCTTCCCATTCTGTGCTGCACAGTGCAGTAGTCTGGGAGATGACCTTGTCTCTGAACACAGATGCAAAAAGGGGATTGAGTACCTCAGCTTTCTCCACATCATCTGTCACTAGGTTACTTCCTCCATTATGTAAGGGGCCCACACTTTCCCTCATCTTCCTCTTGTTGGTAATTTACCTGTAGAAACCCTTCTTGTTCCCTTTCACATGCCTTGCTAGCTGGAACTCCAGTTGTGTTTTGGTCTTCCTGATTTCACTCCTGCATGTTTGACCTAGTCATCTGACCAAGCTTCCACTTCTTGTAAGCTTCTTTTTTGTGTTTAAGCTCCAAAGACTTCTTTGTTAAGCCAAGCTGGGCGCCTACCATATTTGCCATTCTTTCTGCACATTGGGATGGTTTGTTCCTGCGCCCTCAATAAGG
>ML681076.1:0-16691 GCA_007922225.1 Emydura subglobosa
TTGGTAATTTACATGAGTAAACACAGGAATTCCAGAAAACAATACAAAAGGGAGAGACCCATGTGCTTTAATTACTGAAAAGGTGCTAGCCACATAGATTTGTTCTTTAGTTTCAGTGTTCCACCCTTCAAACAAAGATGTATTGGGGTTGTTGTGATTAAATTGAGCAATACCTGGGGTGGCATCCAGCCATTTAGCTTTGATCATAAGGTATTTTGAGAGGTCTGGAGCCGTGGAGGTCTAGCACGCCCTGCATTTAACACATTTCTGTTGACTGCATAGATGAGTTACTCCCAGAGGATAAATTTATTAGGGAAAATGGTCCAGACAGAGATGCAATTAATAAACAGTTTTCTTAATGAAATACCAGACATACTTTGAGAATAGAAAGACAGCAGGGGTGTGTTGCAATGAGAAGCAATCACCCCTTTTCAAAAAAGACTCCAGTCACCATTTCACATATTCTGCAATATGCACTTATTAATTTGGTAGTTTAATTTTATAAGTAGACCCAGCTTAGCTGAAATTTCACGGTCTACACTACCCAAGTCATGCCTGTGTTGCTTTGTCCACAGTGGTGCTGTACACACCTGTGTGAGGGGCTAGGACTTCTAGGGGGATATCCCATGGTACTTAGCACCACACTGTGTTATGAATTCTTTCTCAGTGTATTGTGAGAGAACTTGTCTGTCCTTTCTGGGCTCCTGTGCAGAAGTGATATTAGCCCATCAACTCATTATAGTAACTGGACATGAAGCTGTGGAGATAGCTAAAGTGGGTTTTAATAGCTGTGAATTCCTCCTTTGCTGACCAGTAGATATAGATCCATGGAGCTCCTGTGATCAGGCTGCTAAACTAGGAGGCAGCAGAATAAAACCAGCACAGACGGGCTCTACAACCTGTGATCTTGCCTCTTTTCTCTTCTCTCCAACTATCATAATACCAGAATTCTCCTGTCCCTGTTAAACAGGACATCACTTTAGTCTCCCATCACTAGCATGGCCCTCTCTTTCTTTCCACCAGCCACCTACTCCACAGCTCCCCCCACACATAGCTTCTTCCTCATTCAACTACGTGTAAGCAGGGGAATGGGCCCACTATTGTGGGGAACTTTCCTTGCTTATACACTACCCCGGTAGAGTTGGTTAGCAAAAGGATCTGAGTTCCTGCTTCCACTCCCTTCACCCAGAGGCCCACCTGACCTCAAGGGCTCCCCTCCCACTCTCCTGTATAGCGGGGTCCCTGTAACCCCGACAAGGCTGGACCCAGGATTCCTGGGGCTCAACTCTCAGTCTTGTCATAGTCCCTTAGGAGTGGGGCTAGAGTGTCCCCACTTGGGGGCACTAACTCTGCATTGGACGCTTCCCTGACCCACTGATCATTGCATACAATGCAAAGCAATACAATTTATTAAACAAACAGCAATCAAAAATCAAATAAAAAAATAAGAAAAGAGGAGAAAGTTTAAAGGAAAACACCCAACACTGCCCTCTGGCACGGGGCATCACAAACAGTGTTTCTGGGGTTCACAGTCTGTGTCACACGTTGCAGGCCCACTGTCCAAGCCCTGGCTACGCTGCAGAGATGGCCAACCAAAAAGACCAACTAAGTTTCAGTAAAGGGCTAATAGACCCCTTACATATGAGCCCTTCTTCTGTGTTAACCCCTCCCTCACGCTAATGCTCCTGTTTGGCCCGTTGCTGTCCGAGGACTGACGTTTCAGAACAGGCAGGATACCAGCGGGAGGGAGGCCCCAAACCAAAGTCCAGCTCAGGGGCTGCAGGGACACAGTGAGATTCAAGCTGTGGAGGGGGAGGGGAGCTCTGTCAATGTTCACTGAGTTGTACAATCTGCCAGGGCCCCCAAAGTCTCTAGGTCCCTCCCTGGGGAGAGGTCGGGGCAGGGGAGGAAAGATTCTAAGTCCCAGGCTTGGCCCAGCTGATTCTTTCACTCTGTGACTGACTCATCTCTGCCAGGCAGTGACTCTCCCCAGCACTTTGCTGCCATCTCAGAGCTGACAGGTAAATCCTGGAGGAAGGAGATTTCCTGATTCATGCTCCATGCGGGGCAGATTCTGTCACTGACACCATCAAACCCTCTCCCAGGACTGAGCTCTGCCCCTAACGCTCTGATTCTCTCTTCCCAGTGAATGTGACTCTGGATCCAGACACGGCAAATCCCTGGCTCATCCTGTCTGAGGATGGGAAAAGTGTGAGATGGGCAGACACACGGCAGGATCTGCCCGACAACCCTGAGAGATCTTACACTGCGCCGTGTGTGCTGGGCTGGGAGGGATTCACCTCGGGGAGACATTGCTGGCAGGTGGAGGTGGGAGATGGGCTATACTGGGCTGTGGGGGTGGCCAGAGAGTCTGTGAGGAGGAAGGGACATCTCCACCCTAGCCCTGCAGTGGGGATCTGGACTGTGCGGCTGTGGCGGGATCAGTTCCAGGCTCTCACCTCCCCTGCGACCCCTCTACCCCTGCGCCGGGTCCCCAGCAGGATCCGGGTGTATCTGGACTGTGACCGGGGTCAGGTGACATTTTTTGATGCTGGTGACCAGGCCCCGATCTTCACTTTCCCGCCGGCCTCTGTCCCTGGGGGGAGAATCCGCCCCTGGCTCGGGGTGGAGCCGGGATCCCGGCTCAGCCTGTGTCCCTGAGACACTGGGGACCCTCTCTAGCCTCACACACCCTAGTCTCTGTGACCCTGGAGGACTTCCATCTACCCAGTCCCAGCCCCTTCATCTCTATGACTCCTGGAAGCTCCCCCCCTCTCTGAGGTGTTTCTATCCAGTAACTATTAGCCCAGTGGTAGCACACTTGCCTGGGATGTGGGGGGGCAGGTTCAACGCCTCCCTCTTTGCCAGTGGAGGAGAGATGATTTGAACAGGGGTTACTCATTATAAAGGCAGCAGTTCTAACCACTGAGCTGTGCTATTGTCTGTGGGGGGGATTCTTCAGTCTCTCCAGTTGCAGCTGGTCCACTGGGGGTCAATAATGAAAGAGTGACTGGAGCTGGGGGCTGGCCCCAGGGGTTCCCACCTCTCAGATAGGCTCCCTAACCCCAGGACTACAGGGTCATTCTCACTCTGGCCAATGACTAATTAAGTGTTAATCTGCAGTGGAACAGTCACTGGACCAGAGAGAGAGAAAGAGAGAGAGTGTCTGTATAGTCCATGATTAGGGCACACACCTGAGAGGGGGGAGACCCCTGATCCGATCAGTCTGTTCCCATCATTTTCATTATTTATCCAAAGGCGGCAGTGGCGGGGACTATCCTTTGATATGAGGATGAAGTCTACCAGGGTGGAAGGAGATGTGAACTCTCTGGGCAGAGGCGTCTGCTGATATGAGAGATTCTCAGCTGCTGTATATTCTGTGTCAGGAATACAGTGCTAAGAACTTGGCCCTGCCACCACTAGCTGAAACAGAGGAAAGATCAAAATTAAACTTATTAAAATGAGCAATAATTAGAGCGGTGACAGTGAATCCCAAGGTTAAGACGCACAGAAACCTGTAATTGTTTGTCGCTATAAGGTTTAATCAATAATAAAGGTAGCTTTCAGCATTTACAATCTGGGATCACAAGCTGGCAGTTGCAGGGAATCCCAGCCAGAGAAAACTAAACTGGTGGACTGACTTGGCGTAATTTGGCCAATAGCAAACAGGCAGGCTGAGGTGAGCTAAAGGTCACTCCCAAACCTGAAGGGAGGGGGTCAGGAGAGCAGGAGGCAGGTTCTCAGCCAGGTCTGGATTTGATTGACAGATAAATTTAGCAGCTGTGATTGGTTCATAAGAATGGACAAATCAGGGAAGACTTAAAGATGATTTGTGGACAGGTATGCTAATAACAGGGATTGAGGAAATGACCAATCAGAGTAGCCAAAACCTGTATATAAGGCAGAAAGCTGCCAAGCATCAGTGTTATCAGAGGCAGTTAAAATGAGAGCAGGCAGAAAAGAGAGTGTAAGATGAAGGAAAAGATTGAGAGCTAAATCAGTATGGAGGGGAGATGTGTGTTAGATGGTTGAAGGAAATGTAATAATCAATGCAAGCAGTGCCAAAGAAATGGTAGCAGCTGAGCAGCAACACTGGCAGCAGCAACTGAGAAGTAATTGTGGTAAAACATGACAAATTAGAGGAAGAGAAAACTGCTGAGAAATAAATATGATCATAGTAGAAAGAAGAAATAGAGCATACAGTGAGTGGGGAGGCTAAGCTTTTCTCACAGTGAGGTGTGGTCCCATTGTTTCCTGCTGTATCACCCTCATTGGCCCAGCACAGTCCACATGCTGCTCAGCCCCTCTGTTGATGTAGGCCGGGGTGTAGGTGTCTTTATCTGTTGGGATTTGGGTTGGCTGGGCCCGGTACTTAGGACCTCTCTGGTGGCCCAGGTGTCCTGGGGTTCCCGTGGGTTGGATATGGGAGAGACCAGCATTCCCGTGCTGAGAAGCAGACAGTTCTCTGGCGGACGGTGGTGGCCTGACTCAGCACTGGCGGGGACCAGTGCACTGGTGCTGGAGTAGGCAGGGCTGGCCGTTGGTGCCCAGGTGTTGTGGTAGGCCAGTGTTTAGCACTCCAATGCTGGGGCTGCCTGGTGCTTGGGCCATCTGGGGCTGGGTGCCTGGGGCCAACTGGGGTGGGGCTCCTCTGGCCACTTTAGGGGGCTGTGGCTTTGACAGGCAAGGGGGCTGGCAGGGGCAGGGCTTCAGATGGAAGGGGCGCACTGGGGGGAGGGGCGGCTAGTGTCCCCAAACAGGCAGTTCACATGTTGCGCATGATGAGTGTGTGTGTCTGAGATAATGAAGTTGGATGTTTGTGTATGGACGGTTGTTTTTAGGTGAATCGATTTAATGTTTCAGTAAGAACTTGCTGTCAGCATCCAATCTGTGACTGATCACTGCATGTACCATGTCACCACTGAACTCTATTTCCAACTGTACGGTATTGCAGTAGTGGCTACTTTCATGTCTATAACTGTACTGATTAAATTTATGTTTTGTTCTTTTAACACGTTTCTTTTAAAATTTATTGTATCAGGAAGTACTGCTGCATTAAATAAAAAAAATTATTTTCAGAGATTACTGTCTGAATATCAATCTTTTGAGCAGGAGGCTGTATCCGTGTCCTCCAAAATTTCAACAGAATTAGTTTGTTTTGGGGACTTTTTCCAAAGATCAAAGGGAAACCCTCCCTGGCAATTCCTTTAAGGCAGGCCACTCCCTTTTACTTACCAATAACTGATGGCAGGCCATTATGGGGGTGCCTCAAGTCTGATTTTTGGGGGTAACCATGAAATCTTTTAATGTGGGGGAGCCAGTATGTAGGCAGTAACCTCACAAAACTTGCCAGGAAGTCGCTCTGGACCCGGCAGCAAGAAAGCTGACACAATCAGAGGTCTCCATCCTGCAGCAGCCCTCATCTGCCTTCACAGCCGCAGAGAGCTGACACGTGCTTGAATACTCCTGTACCGCTGTCGAGGAGTTGAGAAGTTTGGACTGAGCTTCCTCTAGAACCTCACCACAGACCTGTTCGCCAAGGGGGATCCTACCAGGAGTACAAGACTAGGGACCACATAGCTCTGAGGGTCAGTGGGACCCACAAACCTCTCCACCACAACAAGGGAACCGTCCAAGGAGAAGACCAAAGTGGAACACCTTGAACAGGAGATGCTGAAGGATTCCCAACATCAGACTAGCCACAGCTTAGAGGTTAATGCACCCTCTGATCGGTGGGAGACACATGGGTCAAATACTTTCTTCCCGTCTGGCAGAGAGGTGGGTTTTGAACATTGGACAGGATTCGCAGCCTGTGTAAATCAGAAAAGCCTCATTGACTACAAGGAGTCTAGGCTGACGGACACCAGATGAGAATCTGGCCTGCACCTGAGAAGGGATTTTAACCGGGGGTTCTAACCTCTCAGGTAAGTACTCTAACCCCAAGTCATGGGATACTCTGAGGTGGTTCCCAGTCTCTCTTGGTGAAGCCATTCCACTTTAATTAAATATTAGTGGGGCCAGCGATCACTGAGAATCACATGAGAATCCACAATCCAGAGGCTGGGGTGTTTTAAAGATAGAGAAACCGAGGCCATATCTACATTATGGGTGCAATAGTATTACAGCAGCCTTGCTACTGTAATGTAGACTCTTGGTACAGTGACAGAAGTTTCCTTCACTGTAGGTTATCCACAAACCCCCGAATGGCCGTAGCTAGGTCAACAGCTGCAGTCTTCTACCAACCTACTTGCATCTACACCAGGGGTTAGGTTAGCATAGCTGCAGCACTGAGGTGTGAACTTTCAAGCCCTTGACCCATGTACCTACATTGATCTAAATTTGGAGTGTAGAGTAGGCCTTAAGTAAGCACCTTGCTCACCATAAAAGAATAGCAGAGTCAGGAATCAAACCCAGGAGTTTGTGTTTCACATACACAGCACTATCGGCTAGACTATGCTGGCCTCAATGCATTCTGTCACCTCTGAGAAGATTTATAGACAAGGTCACATTTTGATCTCATTTACAGTGATGTGAATCTGGATCAAAGCCATTGAAGTTAGTCTCCTTGTTCCAGATTTGAACTAGTGTAGCTGAGAGCACAATCTGGCCTGTAAATCACAGATAGGGGAAGAATTTGCCGTACAATGGATAAATACTGTAAGAATGTGGATTTACTATAACTCCTACCAATGCTATGGACACAGAATGGAGAGAGAAATGCATGGCAGGCAGATGGATGAATTAATAGAAAAATCCCAGCTCTATTTAGACTTTGGGTTGCTACTGCATTGCCCTCTTGTTTGTACAGAATCTAACACACCATCATAACAATAACTTTTAAGAAAAAACAAATAACGTAAATGAGTGACTCTGTCTTTCCAGTGATGCAGAGGAAAGGCAGTGCAGTTCAGGCAATGAGAACAGCAGAGAAGACAATCCTGTGAGCTGCTAGTGACACCAGAATTATTTAGAGAAGCCAATTTGTTATTACTGAGAGAACTTTAGAGTACAGAATTACTCCTAAAAACTACTGGTATGGTAGTTCGCTTTATTGAAATTTCCAGGGAGACAATCCCCCCTCGAAAGGACACGGATACAGCCCTCCGATCAAGACAGAACACAAGCTGTGATACTTTGAAAACAGATACCAAGTTTATTTAGTTATATTAGAATGGTTAGAATGGTTACATTAAGTAGAAAGTTATAGAAGTCAAGCATAACGTGTAACCATATAAAAAATTATATATTTATCAAAATACAACTATTAGAAGATATATGGTACAGAAAATTGTACTAGACTACTAGAACGTAGACAGTATAAGAAAAACTATAACTTAACACTATTAATTTAACAATGACATACGTAACATTCTGTCAAACATCTACACTTAAACATCTATCATCCAGCAAACGTGGATCAGGCGGTTCCCAGGTGGGTAGAGAGGGAGAATCTCACTCAGACCACAAGCATCCAGCTCTATTGACATGCAGATTCAGATGGCCTTTACTTACACAACCTCTAAAACATCCATCTGGTTGTCTTCTGTGCGGCTTCCTAAAAGAAGGATTCCCTTGGCTTGGACACAGAGCAGGGACTCACTTACCCCAGTTGTCTAACCCCTAAGGCTCACCTTTGCTTCCGTGATGCTTACCCCTGTGCGGATGTTTTCAAGATGTCATGGTTCTTTTCAGCTCTTCTTCTTTAGCTGGTCAGCTCCCCCTACGTGCAGCTCCTCTCCTCCTCCCCTGGTCTCAGCTCTCCACCACCCACTGCCTGCTGGCAGCCGGCTATATAGAGCTATCCCTTTCAGGTAGGGGAGGGGTCACGTTTGAAGCAAGAATGTCGAAATGGCTATGGGAGGGGCTAGGAGTGAGTTCAGCCAAAGGTCACTCTGGGAGGGGCTAGGAGGGCGGGGAGCTATTTTCTAATTGCCAATGCCAGATTTACTTATTAATTTTTATCCTAAAGATCCTTTTCCTAAAACTGATCCATATTTTAAATGGCACAGAATGTTCAGGCACTGATCCCATATGTCTCTATGTATCTCATCAATTATTGTCATTTTTGCTGTGATTTTAAACCCCTTCTGAGGCTTTTCTGCAACCCTTTTCACCTGATTATTCTGCTATCAGGTTCAAACAGCTGGAGACAAAAAACTCTAGCTACACTAGGAGACTGGGGACAGGCCTGGGACACCTACATAAAATAACCCGGAATTCTCTGAAGGATAAAAAAACAGGTATAAAAAGTATCAATTCTATCTTTGAGTGATTGCTCATATCCATTCCAGTATAGGTGTGTGTGCTCATGCCATGGTACATAGGGCGCCGCCGACCCTGCGGGCCCTCAGTTCCTTCTTTCCGCCTGTGACAGTTGCTGGAACGTCTGCCTCTTGCTGTAGCAAGTAGCATCCCTTTAGCTTATGGTTTACTGTTTGAGTTAAGTAGTTGTTGATAGTCAATAGTTAATAGTAAGTTAGATAGTTGTCCTTAGGGGCTTGCGGTCAAGCCATGCCTGACTCCACCAGCTTTAAAGCCTGCACTGTATGCGCGAAGGCTTTCCCCGTGAGTGACCCTCATGACCGCTGCCTCCGATGCCTCAGAGAGCAGCACAGAAAAGAAAAGTGTCAGATCTGTAAGGCCTTCAAGCCCCGGACCCAGAAAGAGCAGGACGCCCGGCTGAAGGCGATTCTGATGGAGTCCGCATTCTGCCCGGACTTCGAACCATCGCAATCTTTGGCGGCACCAAGCATATCCTCGGTGCGGAGCGCTCCACTGGCACTGGTACCGAAACCCTCGGTACTGAAAAAAAAGAAGCGGCCTGAGGCCGCCCACATGGACTGCCCCCCCGACGACCAGTACAGCAGGGGGTGACTCAGGAGATGCCCCAGCCACGTGCCGTGGAGAGGGCTCCGGCACCAGTATCTGCTCGCAGGGAGCCTCCCCTGACTCGTGGGGGTGGGGGAGCGCCCCTTCAGGGATCGTCAACACCGGAGGCATTCGCGGAGGCACACGCCCTCATGGGCATGCCCATGCCTCTGTCCCCCCCTCGGCCGAGGGCGCAGGGACAGGTGTCTCAGGGAAAACCCGCGCTGGGTGCCCCCAGTGGGTGGTGGAGGTCTCCCCCCAGACGGTCAAGGAGGGTCGAGAGTGCGGGCTCCCCTCCTAAGTCCGACTCAGAGTCATTGAGCTCCTCAACACCGCAGCACTGAGGGCGGTCGAGAGGTACACACATGAGGTGACGCCGCTCCAGTTCTGCCTCGCGCAGGGGTTGCAGCTCTGGTTCTCGTACCCCGGTACAGAGCCCTGCTCGGCACTGATCCCCAACCCCAGTGTGCAGCCCAACGCACAGATGGCACCGGTCGACATCCCCAGCAGGCAGTCCACGTCACTGTCAGGTACCAGCTGCCCCGACACCAACTCCTGCGCAGCCTGCTTCGTTGGCACCGGCTGTTTTGGCACCGGCTTCTGCGCAGCCTCCCTCGGCACCGACTGCCTCGGCACTGACTGCCTTGGCACTGTGGAGCCAATCATGTTCGCGGTCAGCACCACAGCAACATCGGTGGCGCCGCTCCCAGTCCCGAGGTGGGAAGCGTCGCCGCAAGAGCTCGAGGTGGAGGAGGCGAGCATCATCCAGCTCCTCCAGCAGCTCCTCTCCCCAACAGCACCCTAGGCGTCGGCACCGGCGGTCGTCTTCATCATCATCGTCTCGGGGCCGTTCACCACCTAGGAGCCGCAAACACAGGTTCAGCGGCTCTAGGTCCCGGGGCCGCCATTTAGAGGCGACCCAGGAGGCACCGATGCCTGCTCCAGCGTGGGCCCAAGGCCCTTGGCAGTGGCCGTACTGGGGGTCGTGGGGTACCCAGGTGGGCCAGGGCACCACATCAGTCCCCTTCTCAGTGGCCCAGACAGTGCCCCCACCTCCAAGTCAGCTGGACCAGGGCCGCCCCTCTGATGAGGGTTCGGACCCCGAGGAGGGTCCCTCCACGGGACTCCTCCCGCAGTTCTCCTCCTTGTCCCCAGACGATGCAGCTGCCAGGGACCACAGGGCTCCTCTATATGACTTCCAGGCTCACCAGGACCTTCTTAGAAGGGTGGCGAGCAACCTCAATTTGGAGCTCAGAGAGATGTCCGAGGAGGAGGACCCCCCCTTTGGGGTATCTGGGTCGGCAGGGCCATCAAGAGTCACCCTGCCGGTGCATGAGAGGGTCATGAAATTAGCCAAAGCCCTCTGGCAGACCGCATCCTCGGTGGCCCCCACCTCCAAGGGCGCTGAGCGTAAATACTATGTTCCCAAGGAGGGGTTTGACTTTTTATATACCCACTCTGCCCCGGGGACTTTGGTGGTCGATGCTGCTGACCAGCGGGATCGGCAGGGTGGCCAGGGCAACACCTCTAAAGACAAGGACAGCAAAAAATTAGATCTCTTTGGCTGCAAGGTTTTTTCCACTGCGGCCCTGCAGCTGAGGATCACAAACCACCAGGTGCTCCTCGGGAGGTATAACTTCAACTTGTGGTCCTTGCTGCAGAGGTTTGCTCCGGTGTTGCCCCCAGACCAGGCTGCGGACTTCGCCACTGTCACCCAGGAGAGTGCTGCAGTGGAGACAGTGGCCCTACAGTCTGCTAGTGATGCGGCAGACTCCGCCAGCAGGGCAATGGCTTCGGCCATCGTCATGCGCTGCTGCTCCTGGCTCCAGTCATCGGGGCTGTCCCAAGAGGTCCAGCAAGCCATTCAAGACCTACCATTCGATGGCGCTGGCCTCTTTTCGGACAAGACTGATGAAAAACTGCATGATCTGAAGGACTCCCGGGCTACACTGAGGTCCTTAGGGCTCTATACCTCACAGGCCTCGAGACGCCAGTCCTGGCCTCAGGCCCAGAGGCAGCCTCAGCCTCCCCGCAGGCTGCCCCCCAGACCCGCCCAGCCCAGGAGGGGTCGAGACTAGTAGCGGGCACCCAATCGCCGCGACTGCCCGGGGTCCTCGGCGGGGTCCCAGCAAGGCCCAGGCAAGGGCCATGGTAATAATAAATGTCAGTTTTGATGGTACGCACGAGGGTGGCACTCCTCCTTTCCCCCTGGATCTCTCCCGGCCCTTTGCTCACAGGCTTCGGCCGTACTATGCCGAGTGGGAATCGGTCACTATGGACCGCTGGGTCCTCGGGATAGTCCTCAGGGGCTATGCCCTGCAGCTTACAGTCTTCCCTTCGGACTCTCCCCTTACCCCGTCCCTCTTCAGGGACCCCTCTCACGAGCAACTCCTCATACAGGAGATCAACTCCCTCCTCCTGCTCGGAGCTGTGGAAGAGGTTCCTCCACAGGAAAGGGGAAGGGGATTCTATTCACGGTACTTCCTAAGCCCCAAGGCCAAGGGGGGCCTGTGGTCGATACTAGACCTCCGCCGTCTGAACAAGTTTATCAGATGCCTCAGGTTCCACATGGTTTCCCTAGCCTCCATCATTCCCGCTCTAGATCCAGGGGACTGATATGCTGCCCTCGACCTCAAGGATGCTTATTTTCACATTTCTATCCTCCCTGGTCACAGAAGGTTCCTCAGGTTTCTGGTAGCTGGTTGCCACCACCAGTTCTCGGCCCTGCCCTTTGGCCTCTCGTCCGCCCCCCCAGGGTCTTTACAAAATGCATGGCGGCCGTGGCGGCCCACTTATGCCGCAGAGGGGTCCATATCTTCCCTTATCTGGATGACTGGCTGATCCGGGGCAGGTCCAGGGCCCACATGAGGAACAGCCTAGCGCTCACCTGCGCGACATGCACCAGACTGGGGCTCCTCATAAACGAGCAGAAGTCCACGCTCACCCCAGTGCAGCGCATAGACTTCATCGGGGCCACCCTGAATGCCACCCAGGCCAGAGCCTTCCTCCTACAACCTCGCTTCAAGGCGATGGCTGCCATAATCACTGATCTCCACAGGTACCCCAGGATATGGGCGGGTCTGACTTGAACAAGGAAAATGCCCCCAGCCAGGCTGGTGCCAGAGTCCCGGCTGGGGTGGGTCATTTCTCTGTGTAGCCCAGCTGGCTGGACTCCTGCCCAGAGGCACCAGGCCGTCTGGCTCAGCTCAACGCTGGGACAGAGCACGCTGGGGGCAGGACACAGACACACAGATCTCAGGCTGACATGGTGCTGAGGGGCAGGTGTAGGGGCTGAGCAGAGGGCAGAATTAATAGCTGGGCTGGAGACAGGCAGATGTAGGGGTGGCCGGGAGACAGAATTAGTTAAATACGATTTGGAGCTTTGGGGAGAAGCTGGAAACTCTGCCCCAGCAGGGACCATTTTGAAAATCTAGCCTCCTAGACACTAAAAATCAAGCACTGAACAGATACACTGGATTTATGGATCATTACAACAAGCTGTAACCCACTAACCCCTCTTTTTGTCCCATACCTGCAGGGGTGTTAATGGGCCTTGAATGGTCCTGCTGAAGAAGTGCGAGAGGCTCGAAAGTTTGTCTCTCCCCAATGGAAGCTGGCCCAATGAAAGAGATGACCTGCCCCACCTTGTCTCTCTATTAACTATATTCATGCATTCAGGACTTCCCTGCTGTTTCAGGTCTTGTTCAGGTAATGGCAGACCTTTATATGGACTTCTGAAAACATTGCACTGAGATTGTCTTGGTCTGACCCCCTCAATGCTCTGCCCACTTGTAAAGGAACAACAAAAAACTGGACAGTTAGATTCAGGGATCCAGGAACCTGTGGTGATGACCAGGAGAGCAACATGTCGGCTGACTGCTCCGAACTGGGAATCAACTAACCTGGTTAGACTCTGATCTAAGAACAGAGATGGGCTGGGCTTTCACCTTCAGACCTTACAGCAATAAAGACACAGGCTTCACCATAAACTCCAGTTTAACGGAACAAAGGTTGCTTATTACTTAAATAATAAAAAGGAGAGTTTTGATTCAGAGCATGAGATGAAAAATATAATGAATATTATGACAGTATTGAGCAGTTCTCGCCTTCAGCCAGATTGAGGCACTTGGAAAGCTGAGTCTGCTGCCATCAACACTAGCACCCTAGGAGTCTTCTTGGAGAGAGGATCCTTATCACGAAAGTGTAACGAGGAAGAGATAAGGACTGAAATCACCGCATCGTTCCAGTTGCTTTTCTACTTTCACTTTCTATCTTGGTGAAGGCATCGAAGCAGCCACATTTCTCTTCAATGTCTGACGAAAAATAAAGACAAGAATTAATTCTGCAGCCTTGTAACTGAAATAATCACTGAAAATGTAAACTAACTAGAGGAGAATGGATGAGGATTTTAGAAAATCTGAGATCTCAGAACTGTTCCAAAGATTATTTCCAGGATCAGGTAGGTGAGCTTCTGTCACTTTAATGCCATCTCATTTTTTGTTTGATATATCCTAGTAGACATTTATTCCTGACCTTGGGTGAATTCGTAACAGTAAAATGATCCAATAATCCCAGGATAAATTTGTTTTACTCTGAGTACAAACTTTCCTTTTTAACTCTATATTCATAATGATATATGATCTATTTTTGATTCTCCTTTCATTGTAATTTGACACCAAACAATTTTGGCTTTTGGATTTAACAATTTCTTTCTTTCCTCTTATATTTTATTCAAGAAAACTGGACCTGATCCTGCTCTCAATGCATTCAAAGGGAGCGTCAATATGAATTAATTTACTGTACATTTCTGTTTTGTAAAGTAAGTTACAAACTCATGCAAATCCAACTTTATGGGGGAGTGTCTTTCTCTGTCATCCCTGCTATTTAATAGCTCTGGTTATGGGACTCAATCATTTTACCTGTGATATGTTGAAAGAAGAGAAATGGGTAAAAAAAACCCAACAAGAATCTCTCTCTCTCTCTCTCTCAGACACACACACTCACTCTCTCTCACACACACACACACTCACACTCTCTTTCACATTCTTTAAACGTTTTTTCTCCATTGATGGAATTATTACCAACTTTTACATTGATCTGACTTTTTTTAATGTGGACTTTGTAGGGATGGGACAAAATCAGACTCATAAAGGAAATACATTTTCAACTTTAATTGAATGGCTTTTCTAAGTCCATAATATGAAAGGGTTCACTTAACAATATATTTAGTCTTTTTTTATTTAATGTGTCCCCTTTAATATTTGACTTTAATGATTTAATGTTAATCAGTCTTATGCTCACTATGAGAAGATTTTTTTCTCCTTTTTCCTGTTGTCTAGATCAAGTTACAGTGAAGATGAAGGTTTTCTCGTTCAGCCACAGCTCCAGAGCCAGCTCCCCTCTGCCTGGTTTTATTATTTTCTTCTTTACTTCTTATTTTCACAAAATGGAATCAGGTAGGAATCCGCAATGTGTCTGCTGTTTCTTAGGGGATTTATTTAATCCCCTGAAGTGTGTTTAAACATGCTTAATTCACAGTCAATGGAACTACTCACAGTGTGTAAACTTCCCCACACACCAAGATCAGTATCTTCATTATTCAATGTTTGCTCTGATTGTGTTGATGCTGGGTTATTTTATTTGCTCCTCAGACAGTGTACAGGGCTGTTTCTTCACATGAGTATTTTAAAAAGATTGTCAAGGATGCCCAAAGCATTGGATGGACACATATTGAAGAGTTTAATAATAATTAATTAATTAATTAACTTAGTGGGTTTCAGATGTAAAAAAGATCAGAGTCATAGTTTGAGACTCACATGTTCTCAAAAACATAAGATCCAGAAAATATTGACGTCATGTGACTTTTGTATTGGGCCTCCAAGCTAATACAAATAGGTGTTAGGTATTATGTGCATGATAGTCCTATAATATGTTTTATGAAGTTAGTGTTCACAGTAGAAAACAGGAAGCCTATCAAAGCTAAGACACATGGATGATGTGTCCTAGCACCACTTGGGATGTCCCTCTACCCACCTGGTTTGGAATGTGGTGTCCAAACAGAAATGAAGCAGTTATAGAACACATTGAGGAACAGGTGGGTTGGATCGTAGATGATGTATGAAGTGTTTTTTCACTTGTAAACTGCCATGATATAAATATAAGTGGTTTTGGGGCTTGTATTTCTGAAGCATGCCTTCAATGTAAGATGAACACGCTGCGAGATAATAATTGCTTCCTGGAAGGAGGGTATGTATGTTATTTGGTCTCTTAATCATATGAAGTATTGAACAATAATAGTCCAACAATTGGCTGTAGCAGTAGGGCTCTGTCTCATGAGCACCTTGGTGAAAAAACATCAAATATGGCCCCCACCAACCCTGTTGAGGCCCAGCGAATGTCATAGCAATGTCAGGAAGCATGTCAATTTGAGATCACTTAGGAAACAGGCTGTTGAATAGGAGGCTTGTCTCAACCATACACCAACCACATACATTCCCGGTTCTCTACCTCAGTTTCTCTGATATGTGACTGTGCCATGGACTGAACGCACCCCTCTTCAGCTTCCCACCCCGGGTCAGCACCACATGTCTGTGCCATGCATTGAACTGCCCTATTCTCAGCTCCCCACTCCATCCAGTGCTCTGTGCCATGCACCAAGCTTGTCTGTTATCAGCTCCACGCCCCCTCTCAGTGCTGTGTGTCTGGGCCATGCACTGCGGCTGAGTGTTCTTATAACACAGCCCCACTCCCACTGCACATGAGCACTGCTCTGCCTGAAACATTCAGGCTGAGATTTTCCATGCCGGGTGTCTGCCTCTGCCTGAACTTTTTGGAAAGTTTGTATCAAATGGAACCTGTTGGATGTGTCCTTCCTATCCAATTCCCACCTTCCTCTGAGCTACTTCTGTTGTTGTTTTTGTCCTGGTGCATTTTCCAGTAAAGTTCACAGTGATTGGATCCCGTGACCCTGTTACTGCCATCCTGGGTCAGGACACTGTGTTGCCCTGTCACCTGTCCCCCAGGATGAGCGCTGCAAACATGGAGGTGAGATGGTTCCGATCTCAGTTTGTATCCGTTGTGCACCTGTATCATGATGGGAAGGATCAGGATGAAGAGCAGATGGTGGAGTATCACGGAACGACAGAGCTTTCAAAAACTGGACTCACAGATGGAAATGTTCCCTTAAAAATTCTCAATATCAGACCATCAGATGAAGGACGGTATAGCTGTTTTGTTCAAGATGACATTTTTATGAAGAAACCATATTGGAACTGCGGATAGCAGGTCAGTGGCTTGTATCTGTTTTAGCTTTGTGTGGTCTTCGGGCTTTATTCTTTACTAGTACAACAATTGTGACTCCCTGCTTGTGAAATATTTTACAATAACACAGTGTATCTAAATTTGAGCAAACAGCCACTTTCATACTAGGGAAAATATGCTGACAATGTTCCTGACATGTTATTAAAAACATTTTCAGGATGGCCAAAGCACTTTCTTGCCCAATCTTGATTGACTGCAAAAAGAGTCTTTAGTTCATGGGGAGAGGAATTGTGGACAAATATGGCCTTCCAGTTGCTCTGCAGGGATTTCTAGGATGTATGGCTAAGGTGGGATTGCCAGACTTTTATGGCCTTCTTATTGGTTCACTACCGGTTGTTACTTAGGGATACAGTTAAAATCAAATGCAGCCTTCTTATTTGCTGAGACTGTATAATGTTGCTGGGGGTGGTGGGGAGTTATGTATTTACCACTCTTAGACAAGACAGATCTTTCTACTGTGATATATCAAGGGCAGAGGGTGGCAGGAGAATATGCGAAGGGAG
>ML681076.1:17091-41146 GCA_007922225.1 Emydura subglobosa
GAGGGGGCAATTAGGAGCCAGCTGAGGCCAATTAGGAATCAGCTGGTACTCCATAAAAGGGCTCCGCCCCAAACACACAGGGCACAAGCTGGAGGAAGCAGAGGTGTTGTGCTGTGCGGAGTGGAGTAGCAGATTGGAGTAGCAGATTGGAGTAGTGAAGTGTGGGAGAGTGGAGGAACCCCAAAAAGGAGGTACTGAGCCCAGCAAGGTCAGAGGGCCTGAGAGGCCAGAAGGACTGAGGGGGTAAAGTAGCCCAGGGGAAGAGGCTGCAGCTCCAAAATACAGAGGAAGCAGTCTAGAGCTGCTGGTCATAGGGCCCCTAGGCTGGGACCCGGAGGAGCGGGTGAGCCTGGGTCCCTACCCCCTCCCCCAGGGAAGACGGGGTGACGGGCGTTTTCCTGGCCCCCCCAACAAGAGCGAAGCACGCGATCCACTAACGGGGAGCCGGCCATCGGCCACACTACCTTGATGCTTTGACACTGTAACCATGAAGTCAATTAGATTTTTTTTAAATAAATATATCTATCCAATGCACTTACTATCAGATTTTCAAGAAGTTCATATCCTATTCGGGTATCAAAATGAAGGGGTCATATCTCCAAAGGTTCTGAGCACTCAGTTGCTTCTGTGTTGAGAGGACAATATTTCTCACTGATTCAGTGAAATCATGTTAAATATTTGTTGACTTTTTTGTGAGTCCATGAGCATTGGGATTTCAGAGATTCCAGTATCCATTTATCCCTTCAACTGGCTACCCACATGAATTAGTGCTTTATAGTGTGAGTAAGGGATCCACAAACTGTCCGTCATTCCTTATGCTTTATAAATTAATTCATGGAATTAAGATCTTTATGTATTTCCTCCTTAGTTCTAGGCTCTGCTCCTCTCATCTCTGTTGAGGGTCACCAGAATAGAGGGATCCGGGTGGTTTGTCGATCAGCTGGTTGGTACCCAGAGCCTGAGGTACTGTGGAAAGATCTCAATGGGCAACATTTACCATCACTCTCTGAAACAAAATCCCGAGGGGATAACAACCAGTTTGACACAGAAACTGCTATCATTGTAAAAGAACAGTCAAACCAAAACTTGTCCTGTTGCATCAGAAACACCGTTCTCAATCAAGACAAGGAATCAGCAGTATATATAGCAGGTCAGTTACCATTCAAATCCCACCCTGAACTCACCATCTCTAGAAATAAAACATGATATAGGAAGAAAAGAACTGAAACATCTGTGCTGGGTATTTCATAATCCACATACAAACAAAGAAAATGGGAGGCTGGTATCTTTATGGGGTCACAGTTTAGGCAGCCTGAATCCCTTAATTGGGAGTATTAAGGCTATGAATGTTTTGAATTTCATGTAAATTTAATATTAAGCCTGACTTTCCTGATATTCTTGTTCACATGCACACACACACACAAAACTTTCACCATTTTTTAGAAGAAACTTTCATTCAATGCACTGACACAAGATGTTCCTACAACCTTAAATTCATATTAATGATTTATTTAAAGGTGGTAAATTTTGTACTGTTTATGGCTTGTTTGTAATCTTGTTGCTGCACCAACTCATTCTTCATTTATTATTGAGTGAAATGTCACCTAAATCATTTGATGATGTTGTTTCTACTGTCTTTCAATGGGACTTGTGCGCCTTAAATCACTTTAGTCCAGATCCATAAAGGGACTCGATTTACCCTGGTCCTCACACAAAAGTTGCACCTTTTAACTGTTAGGTTAATCAATGCCACTTGCTGGGGTGAGCGCTCATACAAGTTTCAGAGTGCCCTGTATAGATTTATCTTGGGTCAATTCCTTACCGACTTTAGCTAAATGGAGGCAGGGCACAATTAGGCTGATTTATTATTTAAGGTTTTGTGCAGCAGTTTATATAAATTGGTGGAACCCACAGAGGTTGTCAACTCTTGAACCAATTTAAAAATGACTCCATAAGAGGGTGGCCCCAGTTTCACTAAATAGGAGCACAGACCATGTGCAGAGAAGGCCTCAGGCACATTCGAAAAGTCCATCCTGGTCATATCCATCATGGAGTCTTTAAACCATGATCTGAGGACTTCAATAACTCAGTCATAGGCTAGGGATCTATTACAGGAGTGAGTGGGTGAGGTTCTGTGGCCTGCGTTGTGCAGGAGTCAGAATAGATGATCATATTGGTCCCTTCTGACCTTAAAGTCTATGAGTCTGTGAGTGAATCACTGTGAAAAAAAAGACCAGCAAATGAAAATTAGTTAATTTGCTGCACAAATATATCTAGGAATTGTGATTATGATTTCTCCAGACTTTAGGAGGTAATAGCAGATTTTTCAAAAATATTTTAATTAACATGGCAATTTCTGAATATTGCTGAACACGAAGGGACAAATTATTTGCTGGTGTAACTCTATTGAAGTTAATGTGGTTTTATGAGCAGATAATTCGGCTCTGAAGTCTACGGCCATCTAAATAGCAATGAATCAAACCAGACCTGTTTTTCAAGGATAAATCAGTGTTAAAGCTGTATTGGTTGGAGCCATTTTAAAAATCAGTTTCTGGTCTTTTGTGTAGTACACACATGGCCATTCTTTCACTCTTGTCTCACACAAATCCTGCTGGGCACTATTTATGTATTTGTATGAAATTAAAAACCTCCAAACTAAGGAAAGTCCTGGGTGTTTTGTTTTTCAGATCCCTTTTTCCCAAGGGTGAATCCCTGGATGGTGGCTCTGAGTGTGATCCTGATGGTTTTGTTTGGTTTCATTGGCCTCACTGTTTATCTCTTTAAAATGACAGGTAACTGTCAGAGGGAGAAATACACTGGACATGAAGGTTTTATTCTAATAAATGAATAATGGCAATTTAGGAACTGGACATGAAATGAATGTGTGACCTCTGATCTTATCCAAATAAAGAAGAAGAATATATGTGTATTTATTGATAGAGGGTGGGGGAAGAAGTGTGGGGGGAGAGAGAATAGAAACTTAACCAGACAATCAGATCATGGCAGACACAACTGTGCTTTCCTTGGTCCTCCATCTCCCCCTCTTTCCCAGGTATCAGGGGGTTACAGCTGTCTGTCTCTGGTCCCACTTGAGACAAGGTTCTGCAAAGCCTAGGCTCCCATATGTGTACTTCAAATCTCTTTTTTGCTAATGAAGTGTAGTGCACCTTGACATTACAGTGATGGGCCCTATAGAAACGCCCTGTGGTAAATCAGTAAATGAACACATTTGTTCTTCAGTCAGGGGGGAAAAAGGTCGTTTAAACTTTTACATAACTCAGACATCCCTGTCCATGCCTCAGTCCACTTAATCCATAAAGAATATCTGCCCAATTTCCAAATAAATGGGACATGTCCCTCTATGCTCCTAATTAATTTTGTTACTAGAACATGTCATGTTATAACTCTCATGAAGCATGAGATGAGAATAATTTGTTTATTTCTGTATTCTTTAAGGGAAACTCACTGAAGAAGTTGGTAAGTTTCAATTTTCCTTTTTCCACAAATGCAATTTTTGACGATAGTTCAACATTTGTATATAGGCTTAGTTGTTTCTTTGATTTATTTTTATTTTTGTCTGTGTGTCAGGGTGGGTGGGGGGAAGAGATTGGTGTGTGTGTGACAGGCTGAATCTTTTAAGGTCTGTTTTGTGTTTCCAGAGACCCTTTCCCCTAAAGTCCTTCTAATTAGGGAATGAGCTCAGCAGAGGCAGGTGTCTCAGGGTTGCAGATTTTTCACGCACCTGAGAGATGTGGCTATGCCTAGTTTTCAGTGCAGACGAGACCTCAATCTCAGAATTTTTCACAAGAATCTATAGAGGTCTGGCTTGTTAATGAAGGTGTGCTGAAGTGGGAATTTTCTGTAATATGTTTATCAAGCACATGTGTGCCTCAGTTTACCCTATAATGCAGCATTCTTACCCAGTACGGGGAAAGGACTGTTTGCTCTAAGAGCAGGCAAGGAGACATAAGTACAGGTGCTGCGTAGCTGTCTCCGCCTCAGCCACTATATCGACGGAGCATCTGAGAAGACCATGGCAAATCGAGTCACCTGGACATTGGCACCTAGCAACCAGTGACCCCAGAGACAGATGGATTTCCTCACCTCTGAGCAGGGAAGCTGAGCAACATCCCCCAGCTCAAGAGCAAAGGACTGGAGAGGTGTGAGGTGGGGGATAGGTGGTGGCTGCTGGAAGGAGTCGGAGCTCTCACCTGGGGTCTGACCAAGGTGTCAGACAGACAGAGAGAGACAGACGGAGCTAGAACAGTGAGGTTCACTACAGCTTGGCTGGGCTCTGAGCTGACCAGAACAGTCTGTGCTTTAACCTTCCATTCTCGGTGACAACCTGAGGGCTTCCTAGGCAGCTGTGTCCATGTAACTAATACACCCGACTGTTCTGACAGCGCTCTTTGAGTGTCAGTGTGAACGCTTGGTGAGGTGTGTTTATCCCTGAAGATTGTGCCGAGGGAGTCTGGTCAGCTGGACCCCAGGACAGGGTTTATCTTCAACCACTCCCTGCAGCAACGCCTGGTTAATATCACTTGAGCCCAGAGGAGTTTTAGTCTTTTCCTGTCTGTGATGGGGGTGTGGCCCCTTGACAGAGTCCAGTTTTATAAAATTTGGAGTAAATCTAAATTAGATAAACTTCACAGCACAGTGTTATTTGGGGTGTGGGAAGAAGCAATAGAAAATAAGTGGAATAGAAATAATCACCCTGCCTGAACTTTTGTATTGATGATAAAGAGAAACAACACAGAAGGGAAGGAAAACTCATAAACTTTTGTATGTATCTCTGTTTATTCTCTAGGGCAGTGTTTCTCAAATACTGTTTCGCGGAACCCCAGGGTTCCGTGGGCTGAGTTGAAGGGTTCCGCGAAAAAGCGGAACCGCACTGCCGAAATTAACAGAAATCGTGCGCCGCCAAACAGCTGATGGGGCCGCCGAAAACGGCTCAGAGAGCGCGCCGCCGAAACCAGCCTTCACCGCGCCGCCGAAAAGAGGAAGATTTCCTTGACTTTTTGGCGGAGGATATGGCATGGGCGCGCAAGAGTTCCGGGGGGAATATAATTGAGTAACACTGCTCTAGAGAAATGAGATCTAGAAATTGTCATTGTCCTTCCTCTGATAAGAAATTTTTGTACCAAATTGCATCCTCACGTATGAGTGTAATTGAGTCATCGGTGGGTTAGGTGACCTAGTGTTTAGCACACTTAGTGCCCCCTCTGAATGGGCAGGTCCTGCTGTCCAGGTCCTCTTTTAATCAGAGGAGAGGGAGGTGGGCAGGGATAGGGGAGCCAAGGCCCGCCCAGTCACCAGGCTCTGACCCAAGAGGAGGGTCAATAATGTCTGGTCCCCTAAGTGATCCTCTGAGTTGCCCTCCCTCCATCACTTCCTACCATCTGTTGTTTTCCTCCAGCTTCCAGTTCAACATAAGGTGAAGAGAAAAAGACAAGGCAATCAAACCATTAGCCCCAACCAGGCTAAGCGTACAGTAAGTCCCTTGGGAGGACTTCTCTGGCAGCCTTGTTGGAAGGCTTCTCTGGCCACTGTCGGAAGACAGGATACTGGGTTAGATGGATCAATCATCTGACTGAATTTGGCCATTCTTATGTTCTTGTTAGGGTAGGTCTGTCATCCCCAGCTCTCCCTTCTGAGCTGGATTACTCCCTTTTCATCCTTTTCTCCAGTTGGAGCATGATCTGCAGGGTTGGAGGTTCAGGGATACCTGGGCCTAGTACTGTCCTTTGACCCTTCAGGACAAGGGTATTTCTATACTACCCCCTCACACATCTTTCCCCTCAGACTTTGGGCTGTGGTATCCTGGGGCCAGTTCATGTCCCCACCATCCTGTGATAAGAAGTCAGCATATTTGTTTTCTGTGCCTGAATGATATGCTGCCTGAAAGCTACATGGCTACACTGACAGATACCACTGCATATTACCTGAGTTATGGTGTGTAATTGAGTTCAGCCAGTGAAGTGGGGCATGGTCAGTTATTACATGGAAGGGCTGCCCCCACAAATAATTGCTTAGAGCATCAACGGATCCTTTCACCTCCAGGGCCTCCTTCCTGTCGATCAATTAGGGTACCGACTGTGGGAACAACTTCCTGCTGAAATAGAGAACAGGGTGTTCTCCTCCTCCAAATTCTTGAATCTGATAATAGACACATCTTTTTGGAGAATAAATTACTTTTAGAAGTCTGATTGGAATTTTACTGGCTTCAGGGTCAATGGGTCTTTCAGTGCCCTAAATGCCATGTCATGGCTTTTAATCCAATGGACCTTTTTGGGTGCAGTGTCTTTAAACAGGTGTGTCAAAGGGGCAGCCCAGGTAGTGAAGTTTGGGATGAACGGTGGATAGTATCCCACTAATCCCCAAAACCGCCAGACTTGCTTCTTTGTGGAAGGGACAGGGCAGCTCACTAGGGATTGGAGTTCTTCCAACAAAGACTGTAGCTGCGCTGTCTGCCCTTCCCTTTCACTGCATACCCTAAGTAAGTGACTTCTTGGTTGGCCAGCCAAAACGGCTTGGCCATCTAACCTCATTCTCTGAGAGCTTGTAATAGTGCAGCAACATGCTTCGTATGCTTGGCCCAGCTCTCACTGTAGATGATGATATCATCAATGTAGGTAGCTGTGTAGGATGTATGTGGCCACTCTGTCCATCAGTGGCTGGAAAGTGGCAGCGGCCCTGTGAAAGGGCATGGTTTTAAACTGGTATACTCCATTACAGGGAGTTTGTTCAGTTGTTGTGGAGTTGTTTGTTTTTTTTTTTTCTTTTATTTTCTTTTTTTTTTTTTTTTCTTTTTTTTTTTTTTTTGCATTATCAGACCTGTTTGTTTTTGTTTTGCTTACTTGTTTTTTATTATTATCATTCTTTCTTTGAGGGGCATGTTTTTTAATGTAACTATATAAAATGTGGGGAAATATTAAACTAGTTGAATTTCACACCAAAAGCTAATTTGAAAAATTAATATGAAATAGAGTCATTGAGTCACAGAGTTTAAGAGCAGACGGGATGACCAGATCCTCTAGACTGACCTCCTTAAGAGGAGACTGAATAGAAATAATCTTTCAATCTTTACTGTCTTATTGATGATAAAGAGAAATAAAACATTTACCAACAATTACCAAAAATATATATTTATTTCTCTTTAAATTTAAGACAAAGCAGCTCAAGAAATAAGGAAGTGGCATTAACTTTCCTCTGACAAGATACATTTAGTACCAATTTGGATCCTCATGTTGGGAGTTTGTTTAATTGTGGTGGAGGTGTTTGTTTTTAAACGGAACTTGTAAAAGAGTCGCAATATGAAACCTTTCATTGACTGTTTGTTTGCTTGCATTTTTATTATTATTATCATTCTTATAGCAGGGCATGGGAGTGTGATTTCAATGTAACTTTATAAAATGTGCGGAAAGACTAAACTGGATGAATTTCAGTTCACACCAAAAGCTAATTTGAAACATTGATAAGCAATAAAGTCATAGAGTCACAGAGGTTAAGACCAGGCAGGATGACTGGATTCTCTAGTCCAGGGGTGGCCAACCCGCGGTTTGCGAGCCGCATGCGGCTCTTTGCTCATACGAATGCGTCTCGCGAACCGCATGTGGCTCTTTGTGGCTCTTTGCTCTGTGCATTCCACGGGGCGCCAAAGTGAAATTGACAAGCTGCCAGCTGCTGTGGAAATGGACAGAGCAGCGGAGTTTTCAGGGGAGGGTAAGAGACACTGAACAGTGAAATTGACAAGCTGCCGCCGAAATGTAGGGAGCAGCGGAAATTGGCTACTTGCGGTATCTATAGCTATTTTTTGGCTCTTCGTCTCTGACTGGTTGGCCATCCCTGCTCTGGTCTGACCTCCTTAAGGGGAGATTGAATAGAAATAATCTCTCAATCTTTACTGTCATACTAATGATAAAAAGAAATGAAACACAATAAAAGAGAAATGGCTTACAAAAATATATATTTATTTCTTTTTAATTTTTAGACAAACGAGATGAAGAAATAAGTAAGTGGCATTATCGTTCCTCTCACAAGAAACCTTCAGTACCAATTTGGGTCCTCATGTTGGGAGTTTGTTTAATTGTGGTGGAGGTGTTTGTTTTTAAATTGAACTTGTAAAAGAGTCACAATATGAAACCTTTCATTGACTGTTTGTTTGCTTGCATTTTTATTATTATTATCATTCTTATAGCAGGGCATGGGAGTGTGTTTTCAATGTAACTTTATAAAATGTGCGGAAAGACTAAACTGGATGAATTTCAGTTCACACCAAAAGCTAATTTGAAACATTGATAAGCAATAAAGTCATAGAGTCACAGAGGTTAAGACCAGGCAGGATGACTGGATTCTCTAGTCCAGGGGTGGCCAACCCGTGGTTTGCGAGCCGCATGCGGCTCTTTGCTCATACAAATGCGTCTCGCGAGCCGCATGTGGTTATTTGCATGCGGCTCTTTGTGGCTCTTTGCTCTGTGCATTCCACGGGGCGCCAAAGTGAAATTGACAAGCTGCCGGGGAAATGGACAGAGCAGCGGAGTTTTCGGGGGAGGGTAAGAGACACTGAAAAGTGAAATTGACAAGCTGCCTCCAAAATTTACAGAGCAGCGGAAATTGGCTCTTTGCGGTATCTATAGCTATTTTTTGGCTCTTCGTCTCTGACTGGTTGGCCATCCCTGCTCTAGTCTGACCTCCTTAAGAGGAGATTGAATAGAAATAATCTCTCAATCTTTACTGTCATACTGATGATAAAAAGAAATGAAAGACAATAAAAGGGAAATGGCTAACAAAAATATATATTTATTTCTATTTAACTTTTAGACAAACGAGATCAAGAAATAAGTAAGTGGCATTATCCTTTCTCTGACAAGAATCTTTTTGTACCAATTTGGGTCCTCATGTTGGGAGTTTGTTTAATTGTGGCGGAGGTATTTGTTATTAAATTGAACTTTGAACTTTGAACTTTTATTTTTCTTTTGGTGGGGTGTGAGGGTTTGTTTATTTGTGTAGCTTTATGAAATGTGAGGATACACTAAACTGGATAAATATCAGTTCACATAAAAAGCTAATTTGAACCATTAATAAGCAATAGAGTAATAGAGTATGTAGTGGCCAAGAAAATATGGCACAGGAGGGATTGTGGGAAGGCACTAGAGGAGTATCAGACCCTGAGATGATTAGCTTCCATCCACACTGCAAAACAGGCAGGTAACCAACCTGAATTAAAGTGGTATCTGGGTTATAGGCTATACTCGAAGTCTTGTCAGGTAGCCTGGGTTTAATGCACCACCAAACTTGAGTCTGAGCTTTTGTGCTTTGGCAATAAACAGGTTGGGAAAACAGGCAGTTAATCTTCTGGACTAACTGTGCAATGAAGATGCACCCTGGGAGAGAAACACTCATGCAGTCCAGTGAAGGTTCTGTTTTTAGATTAGTGTACTTCTGGAAGTACTCATAATATTATTTTTCCCTCGATGCATTAGTCTGCATAATATTGAAACAATCAATACTTATGTGGCTGGTTTTAGGGTGGAGAAGATACGTGACACCAGTAGAAGAAGGTAACTAAAGATCATATTTTATCAATGTCCAAATATCAGTTTCCATGAAACAATGTGCCTCTTTTTCCATGAATATGGCAGTGGATGTGCCAGTTCACGGCAGACCTCCCCAGCAACCTACATTTCACACCACATCATGAGTTGAGGCAAGGGTTTGTGCCTATGTCCTACCACACCACAATGATCTATATCATATTGCATCTACTTCCTGTCCTTCCACCATCTACATGTGCACTGCACCCTACAGAGATTTTTATGAGAGCAGCTTCCACTCATTGTACAGATTCCGTGGGACGTGCAATTCCACAGCCACTAGTGCAGGGGAGTTTGTTTTATCTCCCTGTGTTGATGGCCTGTCTCCAATGTCTCTGTTTCTTCCTTCATCTTCTTACCTCTGAAGAAAGCCAGTAGCTCTGTAGAGACGCCATACTGACTGGGTGAGCAGGGACTGTGTCTGCGTGCAATCCTTGCTCCAGTCTCAAGAAGAAGAACAGAGCCTTGAAAACAGACAGGAGCTCTCTTGGATCCAATATACAGATACAGGGAGCTCCTGTGATCAGAGCTGTGAGCTTGTCTCTTTTCTTCTCTCTCCATCCACTGTGATCCCAGCATTCTCCTGTTGCTGGTAAACAGGACATCACTATAGCCTCCTTATTGCTAGCATGACCCTCTCTCTCTTCCCACTGGCCACACACACACATAGCTTCTTCCTGATTCCACCAGGAAGCCCCTTCCCTTGTGTTAACCCCTTTGTCGCTCCTTCATGCTAATGTACTTCTGTGTTGCAACTTCTGCTCATTCTGGGCATATTCAATTGTTTGGCCTTTTGCTGTTGGAGATGTGACATTTCAGCTCAGGCAGGATGCTGTGGGAGGCCCCATGCCAAGTCCAGCACAGGTGCAGCAGGGACACAGTGAGATTTAAAGTGGTGGGGGAAGGCAGCTCGGTCAATGTTCTCTGAGTTGTACAATCTGCCAGGACTTCCAGAGTCCCAAGTCCCCTTCCTAGAGAGAGGTCAGGGTAAGAGGGGACAGAACCTCTCATGCCTGGCCCAACTGATTCTTTCATTCTGGGCCTGACTCATCTCTGCCAGGGGGTGACTCTCCCCAGCACTTTGCTGCCATCTCAGAGCTGACGGGTAAATCCTGGAGGAAGGAGATTTCCTGATTCACGCTCCAGGCGAGGCAGAATCTGTTACTGACACCATCAAACCCTCCCCCAGGGCTGAAATCTGCCCCTAACGCTCTGATTCTCTCTCCCCAGCGAATGTGACTCTGGATCCAGACACGGCTCATCCCCAGCTCATCCTGTCTGAGGATGGGAAAAGTGTGTGCTGGGCAGACACATGGCAGGATCTGCCCGACAACCCTGAGAGATTCGACACTGATCCCTGGGTGCTGGGCTGTGAGCTATTCACCTCGGGGAGACATTTCTGGGAGGTGGAGGTGGGGGATGAGCCATGTTGGGCTGTGGGAGTGGCCACATGGTCAGTGAGGAGAAAGGGAGGGATCAGCCCTAGCCCTGAGGTGGGGATCTGGGCTGTGGAGCGGTGGCAGGATCAGTTCCGGGCTCTCACCTCCCCCGTGACCCCTCTGTCCCATATCCGGGTCCCCAGCAGGATCCGGGTGTGTCTGGACTGTGACCAGGGGCAGGTGACATTTTTTGATGCTGGTGACCAGGCCCTGATCTTCACTTTCCCGCTGGCCTCTCTCATTAGGAGGAGAATCCGCCCCTGGTTCCACCTGTGGCCAGGATCCCAGCTCAGCCTGTGTCCCTGAGACACGGGGGGGGGACATCCCCCTCGGGACCCTGAAATCAGCCTCTCTAGCCTCAGACAACCTAGTCTCTATGACTGTAGAGGACTCCTGCTTTCCTATAGACTTTCCACCTTGCCATCTCTATGACCCTGTGGAGTGTCTGGACTGTCTCAAACCATAGAGAACAGGGAGGGATGGAGGTAGAGAAGCCAATTTCATTGCCCCAAGGATTTTGAAGGCTGTTTGTCACTATCATGGTCCACCAGGATACGGGGGTTCCCAGCTGATTCCCTGTAACTCAGAGGAGGGAATAGCCCTGTGGGAATGAAAGCAAAAATTGGCTTATCTAGCTACATTTATACTGCTCTCTATGACCCTGGAGGACTCCCATCTACGCAGAGTCACTGGGGCCAGGGTGGGTTGAACCAGAGCGAACAGAGAACAGAAAAGGGAAAGATACAGTAAAACAAAATAACCAGAGAGTCCTGGAGAAAGGGTGTAAAATAGCTATGAAAACAATGAAAGGAAAATACTCTGAAGAGGGGAAACAGCCAGAGGCAGCGAGAGGGGAAGGGATAAACTCAGGGACAGAATGGAGAACATGAGGGGGAATGATCTGTGGCAGAGATCAGAGGAGACTGGAAGAGACACAGAAAAATAAACAGGGGGAGGGGGGAAATGAGAGCTAGAAAAATGGTGAGTAAAAGTAAACAGTATGAAAGAAAAGGGAACACAAAAGGGACAGAGATTTATAAAACATCACTGAAGATGCGACTGTAACTCATTAATTTCCTATGTTACTTCCTTGACTTTGTTGCCATTTCAGTGTCATTACAAAAAAACCTGTTCCCTAAATCTGTGTGTCTCTTTTCCATTGTTCTGGTTATTGAAGCTGCTTCTCAGCTCCTTTTCACTCTGATGGGTATTTATGATAAATAACACATGTGCAACCCTTCTGCCAGACAGAGTCAGCGGCAGCAAGGGCTGGGTTATGTATCGAAGGGATCCTGTCAAATGATACAACACCAGACTGGTTTGTGACCCCACCCAGTCACCTAGGAAATTGCACTCTATCCCCTGCGTGTCCTCAAAAGGCAACACTTCCTCGCTCACAAGCACAAAGTCTGAGTGTAAAAATTCCTTTTAATGAAAGGAAGGAGCTAGAGCTAGAGCTAGAAAGCTCTGGTTTGGGAAGCAGTGCAAACAGAATTCATAAACACAATGAGTAGAACCCATCCCACCCCAGAGTACAGGAGGCACGTCCTTCACCTCTCCCTTCTCTACCCACCATTATAGTTGCACTATCCACCTCTTAGTCATCAACTGGCCCCTTCCGCTGGCTCCCACCACCTGCCAGACACAGGCCCCAGCCAGCACCCACCACTGGCTATTAGTTTCTCACACTTTCCCAGTTCTTTAAATAGCACCAGCACTAGTGAGGTTCAGCCACCAGTGATTTTAATTCTCAGTTGATGGGAAAACCCACTGCTGATACAAGAGCATTGTACTGCTTTTTAACAAAACAAAAGAAACCAAGCCAAATAATTAATTTTACCTTTTGATAGGGGAAGGAAATAGCTAATCCATGCCCAAGAGCAACCCTTAATCAGGGCTGGTACCACATTGCCAGGAAAAAAAAAACTGCTTTCTTCCCTCCCCCATGCTCTTGCGAGTTGCTAAGATCAGAACGCCTCCTTTGTTGAGTTCTATTCAGATGAAAGTGAATATTTCATCAGACCAGGCTAAGCACAGTTCTTGCTGCCATTTGTTCATACACTAGGGGGACAACATTTCGTTACCCCTGCAATTAGCACTGAAGTGATTTGTAACCCAACAGCAGCCAGACTGACCATTGCCCATCATGCTCATCACCCAGGTGTGCTTATGCAAATACAGTGCACCCTTGTTGAGCACCTAGTTGTATTCATGGAAATACAGAGCCTATGCAAATAAAGTGCCCCCTTTCAGCTAGTTGAGTAGGGGAGGGCCACTCAAACCTTGCTTACGCGTGCAAGACAATTCTGCTTTATTTTGGTTTTCTTTTTAAATGTCCCAGTTGCAATTATTGGGGGCAGAGTTGTGGGATTTGCTTCCTTACTTCAGTGTGTCCCCACAGCACCAGTAGGGACTATACCAGCATGTGCCAATGATGAAAGCTCAGATTTACTGTGATACGTTGCTATCCAGCCTGTGCTTTGTCTCTTGTGCTGTTTATAGCCATGTAAATCAGGAATTGCTCAGCTCTGCTCTGCGGAGAAGTGGCTGAATACGTGGTGCTGATTGTGACCCTTCCGTGCCCAGGGCAGCCACCTGAAAATGCCAAGGTCAGGGCAGGCTGCAAAAGAAGAGCAGATTCTCCCAACACTGGCGGGTGACACTGACGTCAGACTTCCCAACCAGCCACAAACTGTGCTTCTGATTCCCCAAACCGGTTATCAAGAAGCCAGTATACAAATACACACAGCCCCCTTTACTGCATTCCAGTCTCTGACTCCCAATCAGCCACTAGGTCCAGTAAAGAGACCAGTTATTTAAACTCTATGCTCTTTACCAAAAAGTTTCTCCTGACCCCAAAGGCTCAGCCACAGCACCAGATCAGTGCAAGTTTGGATCTTTCCCAAAATACCACGCTGCCAGCCAATCCTTTAGTAACTAAAACTAAAGGTTTATTATAAAAGGAAAGAAACAAACTATAAGAGAAATGTTAAAGGATTAAAGCAATCAGATATATACAAGTGATTTGAAAGTCCATATATATCCGGTTTTCATTATAATTGTGGAGTTTTCAGGCTTGTATAGTCCCTCTGGTGTACATCCAGTACTTGGATGGGTCTCAGTCCTTTGTTTCACAGCTTTAGTTGCAGATGAAGGTAGGTGGTGGGTGAAGACTAAAGGCAATATGGAATGGATGGATGTCTTTTATTTCCCTTGGCCTTGGCCATGCTGCTTGTGGAAATTTACAGAAATAAGATGGAGTCCAGGGTCACATGAGTAAGTTCTGGTGACTCATCAGGTGTAGCCCTGGCTTCTCTCACTGGGCCCCTTGTATCTTGAGTTTCCCTAATGGGCCATTAAGCAGTTAATAGCTGCAGCCATCCTGTCTGGGATGTCACCCAGAAACACAGGAAGTTGAAATACAGACAGATCAAACATATCCAAAACTTCCAATACAAATATGACACATGCACATAAACAATATCATCCTACTCAGCAAATTATAACCTTTCTAACGGTGCCTGACATGGCATATCTCATATTCATTAGTGTAATTTTGAAATATTGATATTAAATCACATTATAAATGGTCCGCCTAATCCAGCTAGCATCAAAGGTATTGGGACAGCCACACGGCTCCTTCTTACCACTGTTGTAGTAAAACTCCCATGAACTGGTCCCCATGAACTGGCCCCCAGGCTCATGCCTAGGTTGCCTGTGCCTTAATTCAGCCTGGACGTCCATTGATCCCTCTGGTCTGGTGGGGAGGGGAGTGGAGTGAGTTGATTCAGAAGCTGTTGTGTCCGGAGGGGTCTGGTCCCTGCTCAGAGAGAGGAGGCTGCACTTGATCTGTCGCTGTTTTTTCTGTTGGGTCGGGAGCTGTTGTGTCTTCCATGACCTGAGCAGTTGCTGCTCCCCCAGTGGGGTCTGCGCTGGGGGGAGGCCTTCATTAAAGCCCCCTCTGTGCCCAGCCCCGGTGCGGATGTTCACTGGGCCAGAGAGTGAGATTGACTCTGCAGGTCGGTGGTTGGGGCACCTGCCTGGGAGGGCCCAGTCCCCTTTCCAAGGACTCTGTCATGACTCACCCAAAGTGTCACAGGTTCAACAGGAGAGATTGAGGGAGCCCCCCCCCCCATCAGAAGATCCCAGGGACTGTGGCTAGGGCACTGTCCTGAGAAGTGTGGGAGGCCCCTGTTCAAATCTTTTCTCCCCATCTGGCACAGGAAGAATCTGACCTGGTCTAAGTCCTGGGCTAAAAATTTAAGGGAGGAATCACCCCGCACACTTACCTCCTCCAGGGGTTTTGTGTGGAGCTAGGTGCCTGCCTCACTCATTCTCACAGGTGCTAGGACACCTGACTCCAGGAGAGCGCCCCTCAATGTCCACTGCAAAAGGGTGCCTCGTTCTAGGACAGCAACACTGATCAGGCCTGACAAACTCATTACACCTAATGCATTGCTTTCATAGCCTTTACCCACAACGAGTCATGTGAGGTCTCTAATGAAGGTGTAGGGAGGCACTGTGGCCTTCCTCGGAGCCTGGGCCTGAGGAAGGGTCACAACGCCCCGGCCAGACAGATCCAGGCCCGCCAGGCCAATCTGCCCGGCAACAGAGGGGTGGAGCTAACCCAGGAAAGGGAAGTATAAAAGGCCGGCCTAGGAGCTGGCTGGGAAGGAAGCTGTTACTGGAGGCAGACCTGCCCTTCTGTAGGCTGTGGCCTAGGCCTGCCCCCAACCGAGTAGCTGCTCAAAGCAACCACCCCATGGAGCGGCAGCCCCAGAACCTGCCTGGCCTGCTAGGCCCTGGTGACTGGACCGGGCCGCCAAGCCTTGGCACCTGGACCAAGCCCCCTGAGGCTCCGGGGGAGGAACTACCCCCCCCCCCGAGGCCGGTGTGGACCGGGAGGAGCTGCCTGCGACCTGGAGGAGCTGCCCTCTGCTGAGGAGTTCCCAGACTTGCCGCCACTCGATGAGGAGGGACTGGCAGGCCTGCTGCGTGCCAAGTACCCCAGTGACCTCGGGGAAACGGAAACTCTGGGACCAGGGGGAGGAAGTGGCCCAGGGCCAGCCCTAGCAAGTGGCTGAGTCAGGGGCTAAATCCCATCAGCGTGTTGCAGCAGGAACCCCGCTGACTCAGCCACTGATAGGGCCCAGTGGAATCGGGTGGGCTTGTGTCCCCCCTTCCCTAGCCACCCCACGAGGAAGTGCTATCCTCTGCTGCCCTAGACTTCTTACCTCCCCTGCCCTGCCTGAGGGCCCCCAATAGACTGCTTGCCTGTCTTGCCTGCCTGAGGGCCAGGGCTAAGACTTGTGGAAAGGCACTAATTATTCCCCTTGTAGGGAGGCGCTGTGGCCTTCCTCGGAGCCTGGGCCTGAGGAAGGGTTGCAACGCCCCAGCCAGACAGTGCCACCAGCCTACAGATGGCTTATGTCACACTGATCCTCCTAATGAGTATGAATGAGAAGTATGGGCAGCTGATCTTTGAGGAACTATGTTTATATGCTGGAAACTGTTTTAAAGTCTGAATCAAAGCAGGGTCAACAAATAGGTTTTGCCAGACAAAGGGATATCTAGTCATCTGTCTCCCACGGTTCATATGTACATTAAGTATTGTAGGGGAACACAAATGAAGTCCAGTTTGCACATAGAACCAACAGAAACAGCACACTGACTGGAGAACAAACAGTGGGGGTGCCGGGGGTGGAAGGATGCACTCCGGGAGTTTACTGGACTAGAACTGGGAGACAAGAACAGCTGCCATCCTTCCGTGAGGAAGCAAACAGGAGAGCATGTTTTGCATTCATGAAAAGGGGATCCCAGCCGTGGTGGTTAGTGACTCTGGAAGAAGGCTTTGGACATGGATTTTACTTGTTAAAGTTAAGCTCGGACTATCTGAATCCTGTTATACCTTGTGTTTTATATGTCACCAGCTGGTCGTCTTCCTTTCCTCACTCTCTCTGAAACCTTAGTTAATAAACTCCTGTTTGTTTTCACTAAAATAGATAGCAGCACTTTGATGTGATACTGGATCCTCATCTGAATCAAACGATCTGGTGCACATGTTGTCCCTCTGGGGACGCTTACCTGGGAATTTCTTAGTGTCCAGTGGAGGGGGGCTGGACACTACAGAAGGACACTTCAGAGGAGCTTGACGACTAGGTTGCACCTTACTGTTAACCTGCAAGGCAAAGTAAGGACTGGCCGAGTCCTGGGGAGATTGTGTGGGAAGCTAAATGGCTGGGGATGGCAGGGAACCGACACTCAGTTAAGCAGAAGCATGTCTCCCTCTGGCTGAGGCCGGGGGGGGGGGGGGGTAATAAGGAGGTTCTCAATCCTGGGGGGCCTACTAAAATATCACATCCGGAATCAGCCGTCTGTGGAGCTCAGGGCTGGCAAAATAACACCCCGAAGAGGCTTCCTAAATTCTGCTTTCTTTTCAAAGCAAGAAATAAAAGTTATAAAGTGGGTTAAATCACCAAAACCACAACCTCCATCACCCTCCTGCGCACACATTTTGTGTGGAGCGAGGAAGGCGCCTAGCTCATTCCAGAACGAGACACCTTAGGTGCTTGAGCCACCTGACATCACCTGGGTTCCCATTTGTGGATTGCTAAGCAGAGACAGACGTCCTTCTGAAGGCCAGATTTAGACACCTACCTGCGAGAGAGGGGCAGGAATTAGGACACCCTTCCCCCTTTTTCGGCCTCTCCCATCGGCTGGCTTAGATGACTCCCCGCTTCGTGAGCTGGCTTTTGTGACTCACACTGTGTAAGGTACCTGTGTCACCCATGCATTGTACAGGGAATTTAGGCACTAGCTCAGCACTGCGGATCAGAGCGTTGTGCCTGGGATTTTCTAGCTGCCGAATGAGGCTCTGCATTGCAACAACCAAGTCCCTTCATGGATTGAACCCTGTGCAACCAGTCACCTCTCTGCAGAGCACAGCTGAGCAACTCCTCTTTGACATGGGTAGATACAGGACAAGCGGCAGAGCACAGGCTGGCTATTGACATATCCCAGTAAAACCCAAACTGTCATCCTAGAGGCACGATATTCCCTGTGGGTGCTGGGGGGGGAAGACAACCACGTCAGGCAGCAAATCCCATCAGTCTGCCCCCAACAGCTGCAGCTGGGAAATTGAAGTGGAACAAGCAAGGAGAATAGTTTGAATGTTTTATCCAAAGTAAGTAATTGGAAAGCAGGACAGTAAAAGGAGCTGAGAAGGAGCTGTAATAAGCACAGCACGTGGAAAGACGAACCACAGCTTCTGAGAATAATTTTCTTAATGGCATTAAAAAGGGAGTTAATGTGGGGAGTTGCTGAGTTACGGTCTCGCTTTCAGTGACATGTAACAAACTTCTCTGTCCCTCTCACGTTCCCTTTCCTTCCCCCTTTTTCTTTCATACCATGTTGACTCATCATTTTTTCTAGCCCTCACTTTCCATCCTGTTTATTTTCTTGTGTCTCTCCCACTCTGCTCCCTCTCACAGATCATTCCCTTCAGCATCTCCATTCTTTCCCCCTGATTTTACCCCTTCCCCTCTTGCTGCCCCTGGCTGCTTCCCCTCTCAGGGATATTTTCCTTTCACTCTTTTCCTTTCTATTTTTCACCATTCCTTCAAGACTCTGTTTGTTCATGTTTTATTTTCATTCAAATTCTGTTCTTGCTTCTTCTATTCCCTCTGGTTAAACCCGCCCTGTCCCTGCCTCTCCAAATATTGCCAACTTCAGAAGTTTTAAAAAAATAATGAGAAAGACCAAAAACCATTATCTAATCCCTTAAAAAGTCATTGTTTTGGGTCAATCTGCACCCCCGCCCATTGCCCATGTGTGCGTGACATTTACATTGTTGCTAGCTGTCCTGTAGTTACAGAGGAAGGTGACTGTGGCCCTGCAGCAGGAGCTCTGGCTGGGAGCCCCAGTGAGATCTAACCCCACAGATTGTACAAACCCTCCCTGCCGCTGCGGAGCTTCCAGCTTCTCCCAACCCCCCAAACCTCAGTAATTAATGCTGGGTCCGGCCACCCCCACGTCTGCCTGTCCCAGCCCGGCTGTTAATTCTGCCCCTGCCCAGCCCCACATCTGCCCCTCAGGGCCCCTCTGCTCCCCCTGCAGCTCCAGGGGTTCTTCACCCGCCTCCCCGCCCCATCCCTGGTGCTGCAGGGAGGGAGAAGAGGAACTTCCAGGGGTCATAGACATGAAAAGCTAGGGGCTGGGTAGATGGGAGTCCTCCAGGGTCATAGAGAGCCCTCCTAGTAGGCTGCTAGTGTTGATGGCAGCAGACTCAGCTTTCCAAGTGTCCCAATCTGTCTGAAAGCAAGAACTGCTAAATTCTATCACAATTTTCATTATATTTTTCATCTCATGCTCCGAATGGAAACTCCCCTTTTAATTACTTAAGTAATAAACAACCTTTGTCCTGCTAAGCTGGAGTTTATGATTAAGCTTGTGTCTTTATTGCTGTAAGGTCTGAAGGTGAAAGCCCAGCCCATATCTCTTCGCAGATCAGAGTCTAACCACAACCAAACAGTGTTAGTAGATTCCATGTTCTGATTGTTCAGCCAACATGGAGCTCTCCTGGGCTAAGTCATCACCACAGGTTCCTGAATCCCTGAATCAAACCCTCCAGGTTCTTGCTGCTGCTTTACAAATGGGCAGCGCATTGATGGTCAGAACAAGACAATCCCAATGCAATGTTTTTCACAGGTCTATGTAAGAATCTAGCGTCATCTGAACAAGCCTTGAAACAGCCCTGACTGCATGAATATAGTTAATAGACAGCCAAGGTGGGGGAGGTCATCTCTTTTATTGGGCCAACTTCTGTTGGGGAGGGAGAGAAGATTTCGAGCCACACAGAGTTCTTCAAATGGACCATTCACAGTAAAGGGTCCTTAACACCACTGCTGTCATAGGACAAAAAGAGGGGTTAGTGGGTTATAGCTTGTTGTAATGAGCCATAAATCCAGTGTGTCTGTTCAGTCCTTCATTGTTAGTGTCTAGCAGAGAAGATTGAAAAATGCTCCCTGCTGTGGCAGTTTCCAGCTTCTCCCTGAAGCCCCAAACCCTCATTAATTAATTCTGTGTCCCAGCCACCCCCACATCTGCCTGTCTCCTGCCCAGCTATTAATTCTGCCCCCTGCCCAGCCCCCACATCTGCCCCTCAGCGCCACGTCAGTCTGGGTCTGAGCCCTGCTCCTAGCATGCCCCATCCCAGTGCTGAGCTGAGCTGAGACAGCTGGCCTCGTGCCTTGTGATGTTCTAGGAATCTAAAAATTAGGTGCGGTGACACTCAGCATTGCAACACCCTAGTCCTTTCATGGATCATACACCCAGTCATTAAAATTAGAAGCTCACAGAAGACCAAGTCACAGTCCTGGCAAGAGTGGAATTTCCCCCTTTATATCCCATCGTTTAGCTCATGTCTACCCTAGGAGAAAGGGTTTTTTCAGTGCAAAAGCAAAGACGGGGCCGTGATCTCATCATACAGTCCTACTGGAGATGAGTCAAGTAAGGCTTTCATCTCTGTGTAGCTAATCAAAGTGACCCCCTAACCCCCGCTCCAAAAAATCCCCCAACCCACAGAATTCTTCTTGACCAGTTACACTGAGGTGAAACCACCACTTGCCTTGTCTGCACACAGACTGTACAATGAGAGAGAGACACCTGCATCTCAGTGTATACAACCCCTAGAGACTGTCTCTCCTAGCCGATCCCACCTCATGAACACCTCCCTGGAACCACAGGAATTGCTGATGGGCAGAAGAAATGTGAACAACATATTTCATATACCTTTAGCCATCTTTGAATAAATTCAGTGTCTCTGGGAACAAAGAGGAGAATCAGTGTCACACTGGTTGGATTGGAGGGTGGGGGACATTTATTATATTGTTTGACATCAGTATGTCAAAATCTTAGTGATTCATGTGAGATATGCCATGTCAGGTACTGTTAGAAAGGCTATAATGTGCTAAGTAAGATGATAATGTTTGTGTTCCTGTGTTATATGTGTAATGGAAGTTATGAATATGTTTGATATATCAGTATTTCAAATTGTGCTGTCTGGGTAACGCCTTAGACAGGATGACTGCAGAATAATAGCCTCCTGAATGGCCCATGGAGACATTCCCAGGTGCAAGGGGCCCAGGGGGAGAAGCCAGGGATATACCTGATGAGTCACACCAGGAATTGCTCATGTGGCTCTGGACTCCATTTTGGTTCCTGTGAAATTCTACAAGAAGCATGGCAAGGGCCAGAGGACATAAAAGGCAGAGGCCCGGAATCCATTTTGTCTTCAATCCTGTTCAGCTTTCAGCCACCTATCTACCTCTGGACCAACTCATCTACAACTGAAGCTGTGAAACAAAGGATTGAGATCCATCCAGGTACTGGATGTATACCAGAGGGACTATACAAGCCTGCAAACTCCACAATTCTACTAGAAACTTCATATATATGGACTTTCAAATAATTTGTATGTATGTGATTGCTTTAATCCTTTAACATTTCTCTTATAGTTTGTTTCTTTCTTTTTATAATAAACCTTTAGTTTTAGTTACTAAAGGATTGGCTGGCAGTGTGGTATTTTGGGTAAGATCCAAAATTCTATTGATCTGGTGCTGAGGCTGACCCTTTGGGGTCAGGAGAAACTTTTTGGTAAAGAGCATAGAGTTTAAATAACTGATCTCTTTACTGGACCTAGTGGCTGTTTGGAGCCAGAGACTGGAATGCAGTAAAGGGGGCTGTGTATATTTGTATACTGGCTTCTTGATAACCGGTTTGGGGAATCAGAAGCACAGTTTGTGGCTGGTTGGGAAGTCTGACTTCAGTGTCACCCGCCAGTGTTGGGAGAATATGCTCTCCTTTTGCAGCCTGCCCTGACTTTGGCATTTTCAGGTGGCTACTCTGGGTATGGAAGGGTCACAATCAGCACCACGTATTCAGCCACTTCTCCACAGAGCAGAGCTGAGCAATTCCTGATTTACATGGCTATAGACAGCACAAGAGACAGAGCACAGGCTGGATAGCAACGTATCACAGTAAATCTGAGCTTTCATCATTGGCACATGCTGGTATAGCCCCTACTGGTGCTGTGGGGACACACTGAAGTAAGGAAGCAAATCCCACAACTCTGCCCCCAATAATTGCAACTGGGAAATTTAAAAAGAAAACCAAAATAAAGCAGAATTGTCTTGCGCGCGTAAGCAAGGTCTGAGTGGCCCTCCCCTGCTCAGATAGCTGAAAGGGTGCACTGTATTTGCATAAGTACATCTGGATGATGAGCATGATGGGCAATGGTCAGTCTGGCTGCTGTTGGGTTACAAATCACTTTAGTGCTAATTGCAGGGGTAATGAAATGTTGTCCCTCTAGTGTATGAACAAATGGCAGCAAGAACTGTGCTTAGCCTGGTCTGATGAAATATTCACTTTCATCTGAATAGAACTCAACAAAGGAGGCGTTCTGATGTTAGCAGCTAGTGAGAGCAGGAGGAGGGAAGGAAACAGGTTTTTTTTTGTGGCAATGTGGCACCAGCCCTGATTAAGAGTTGCGCTTGGGCATGGATGGGCTATTTCCTGGCACATATTTCCCCCCTTCCTCTCCCCACCATAAATCCAGTCCACACAGTGATTATGGGCTCAGTATTGCCCTAATGAGAAAAAGCTATGGGAAGAAATTGGGGTAGCTGGGGGTAGGGTGAGAAGGTTTGTTACTTTTTGTTCTGCGTGTGGAGTTGTACAAAGTTGAAACCTAAAATAATCTTTCCAGCTCAGTTCTGGCGTTGTGAACGGGCTGGGCTGTAGCCTTGAGATGGCAAAGTCATAAAGCTTAGAAGATTTGCCATAAAATCACCCGTCAGCTCAAGGGTTGCTCTGGGTTAATGAGTTGCTGTCGTTTTCCTGCCTTGTCACTAGCCCACACCAGCAACCTCTGACTTTAACCCAGGGAGCCCCTGTAACCGGCTGGTCCCAGGCGCAGGGGCAGATGTTCAGTCAGACAAAGTCAAGCCAAGGCTTCTCTGCATACACATTGTCACTGAAATAACTCGGTGGGGTTTAGCTCCCAGCTATTGTTTCAGTGCAAGTCTGCATGTGGCTGTGGTCACTCTCACTGTGAATTCAGAATGCCTTAGTTTGATTGGGGGCACATCTACATAGCACCTGGGAGGTGTGATTCTCAGTTCCGTAGATGTGAATGTGCTGACTCTGCTGGAGCTAATATGCTACCAATAGCAGTGGGGTTACATCAGCAAGGGGGCCATCCGACTACAATCCTGACCGATCACCTGGACACGTTCTTTGTAGACAGACCCTGAGTTTAAGCTTTTGTGTCCTTGTTTGTTTGTTTCCTTCCCCCCTTTATCTTTCATTCCCTTTTTGCTTCTTTACAGCCTGCTGCTCCCATTCCTTGCCTAGGGAGTTCCTGCTTCCTTCTTTTCTTATCTTTCTCCTGCTCCTCTGCCTGGCCTCTCCTCTTTCTTCACCTCATTCTGCACCTGTGCAGCTGATGTGAGTGGGACACGCCCCTCCCATTATCAGCCAAACCATTTATGTGCAGAGGGAACAGAAGAGCAGAGATCCCAGCAGCCATGGCCTCAGCAACTCCAATACATGAAATCCAAGAGGACACCAAATGTCCCATCTGCCTGGGATATCTGACGGACCCAGTGACCATACACTGTGGGCACAACTTCTGTCAAGCCTGCATCACTCAGTACTGGGAGACATGGGATGAGCTGGTCATGGGCCCTTTGTGCTGCCCCAAATGCAGAGCCAAAATCCAGACAGGGGCTCTCTGGAACAACTGTCAGCTAGCAAATATAGTGAAAAAAATCAAACAACTGGATTTCAAAGGAGGAGGAAGGAATCTGTGTGAGAGACACAACAGAGCCCTGGATCTGTTCTGTGAAGAGGAGGGGGAAGCCGTGTGTGTGGTTTGTTGGAGATCCCCAGAGCATAGATCTCACTTGGTGCTTCTCATGGGGTGAGGGGTGGAGGGCAGAACTAGAGAGATGGGGTGGGGAATAA
>ML681077.1:0-11955 GCA_007922225.1 Emydura subglobosa
GGGGCTTGTAGGATTAGGGGTTGGGTCTGGGTACCCGTGGTTTGAAGGATTAGGGGGTGGGTCACAGGGACCTGCAGGGGGTTAGGTGTTGGGTATCGGTCCCTGGGGCTTGCAGGTTTAGGGGTTGGGTCTGGCTCCCTTGGGTTTGCAGGCGAAGAGGTTGGGTCTGGGTGCCCGGGGTTTTCAGGCTGAAAGGTTGCCACTGGGTCCCCGTGGTTTGCAGTCTTAGGGGTTGGGTCTGGGACCCCGGGGTTTGCAGGGATATGGGCTGCGTCCCAGGGGCTTGCAGGATTAGGGGTTGGGTCTGGGTCCCCGTGGTTTGGAGGCAAAGAGGTTGGGTCTGGGTGCCCGGGGTTTTCAGGCTGAAAGGTTGCCACTGGGTCCCCGTGGTTTGCAGGTTTAGGGGTAGGGTCTGGGACCCCGGGGTCTGCAGGGTTAGGGGTTGGGTCTGGGTCCCCGTGTTTTCCAGGTGAAGAGCTTGGGTCTGGTTCCCCGGGGTACGCAGGCTTTGAGGTTGGGTCTGGGTGCCCGGGGTTTGCAGGGTAAGGGGTTAGGTCTGGGTCACTGGGTTTTGCAGGCCTAAAGGTTGGGTCTGGGTCCCCGGTGTTCGCAGAGTTAGGGCTTGGGTCTGGCTCCCCGGGATTTTCAGGGTTAGGGGTTGGGTCTGGGTCACTGGGGTTTGCATTCTTAGGGGTTCTGTCTGGGACCCCTGAGTTTTCAGGGTTATGGGTTGCATCCCAGGGTCTTCCAGGGTTAGGTGTTGGGTTTGGGTCCCCGTGGTTTGCAGGCAAAGAGGTTGGGTCTGGGTGCCCAGGCTTTGCAGGCTTCGTTCTTGGGTCTGGCTCCCTGGGCTTTGCAGGGTTAGGGGTTGGGTCTGGGTCCCCGGGTTTGCAGGGTTAGGGGTTGTGTCCCAGGAGCTTGCAGGCTTAAAGGTTGCTTCTGGGTCTCCGTGGTTTGCAGACGAAGAGGTTGTGTCTGGGTCCTCGGGTTTGCAGGCGAAGAGGGTGGGTCTGGGTCCCTGTGGTTTGCATTCTTAGGGGTTCTGTCTGGGACCCCTTGGTTTGCAGGGTTAGGGATTGCGTCCCAGGGGCTTCCAGGGTTAGGTGTTGGGTCTGGGTCCCTGTGGTTTTCAGGCTTAGGGTTGGGTTGTGACCCCGGGGGTTGCAGGGTTAGGGGTTGGGTCCCAGGAGCTTGCAGCGTTAGGGGTTCGGTCTGGGTCCCCATGGTTTGCAGGTGAAGAGGTTGGGTCTGGGTCACCGGGTTTGCAGGCGAAGAGGTTGGGTCTGGGTTTCCGGGCTTTGCAGGCTTAGGGGTTGGGTCTGGGTCCCCGTGGGTTTCAGGCTTAAAGGTTGCCTCTGGGTCCCCGTGGTTTGCAGGCGAAGAGGGTGGGTCTGGGTCTCTGTGGTTTGCATTCTTAGGTTTTCTGTCTGGGACCCCTGAGTTTGCAGGGTTTGGGGTTGCGTCCCAGGGGCTTCCAGTGTTAGGTGTTGGGTCTGGGTCCCTGTGGTTTGCATTCTTAGGGCTTCTGTCTGGGACCTCTGGATGTGCAGGGTTAGGAGTTGGCTCTGGGTCCCCGGGGTTTGCAGGGTTAGGGGTTGGGTCCCAGGAGCTTGCAGCGTTAGGAGTTCGGTCTGGGTCCCCGGGGTTTACATGTTTAGGGGTCTGGGTCGCTGGTGTTTTCAGACTTAGGGGGTTGGTCTGCGTCCCGGGGATTTGCAGGGTTAGGGCTTGGGTTTGGGTCCCCGGGGTTTGCAGGCTAAAAGGTTGGTTTTGTCTCCTGTGGTTTGCATGCTTTGGGATTGGGTCTGGCTCCCAGGGCTTTGCAGGGTTACGGGATGGGTCTGGGACCCTAGGGTTTACGGTCAAAGAGGTTGGGTCTGGGTTACGGGGTTTCCAGGCTTATGGGTGGGTCTGGGACACGGGGGTTTTCAGGATTAGGGGTTGGGTCCAAGGGGCTTGCAGGCTTAGAGGTTGGGTCCCCATAGTTTCCAGGATTAGGGGTTGGGTCTGTGTCCCCAGAGTTTCCAGGGTTAGAGGGTGGGTCTGTGTCCTCAGAGTGTCCAGCGATAGGGGTTGGGTCTGGGTCCCTGGGGTTTGCAGAGATAGGGGGTGTGTCTGGGTCACTGGGACTTGGAGGTTAAGGGGTTGGGTCTTGTTCCCTGGTGTTTGCAGGGTTAGGGTTTGGGTCTGGGTCCTCGGGGTTTGCAGGCTTAGGTGTTGGGTCTGTGTCCCCGGGGTTTGCAGGCTTAGGGGTTGCGTCTGGGACCTCGGGGTTTGCATGTTTCGGGGTTGTGTCTGGGTCCACGGGACTTCGAGGGTTAGGGGTTGGGTCTGGGTCCTCGTGGTTTGCAAGCGAAGAGTTTGGGTCTGAGTGCCCGGGCTTTGCAAGCTTCGGGGTTGGGTCTGGCTCCCTGGGATTTGCAAGGTTAGGTGTTGGGTCTGGGTCACAGGGGTTTGCAGGCTTAAAGGTTGCCTCTGGTTCCCCTTTGTTTGCAGGTTTAGGGGTTGTGTCTGGGTCCCCGCGTTTGCAGGCGAAGAGTCTGGGTCCCTGTGGTTTGCATTCTTAGGGGTTCTGTATGGGATCCCTGGGTTTGCAGGGTTAGGGCTTGGGTCTGTGTTCCCAGAGTTTCCAGGGTTAGGGTTTTGGTCTGTGTCCCTAATGTTTCCAAGGTTAGGGTTTCGGTCTGTGTCCCCAGTGTTTCCAGGGATAGGGGTTGGGTCTGGGTCACTGGGGCTTGGAGGGTTAGGTGTGGGGTCTGGGTCCCGGGGGTTTGCAGGCGTAGGGTTTGGGCCCGGCTCTCCGGGGTTTGCAGGCGTAGGAGTTAAGCCCGGCTCCACGGGGTTGGCAGGCGTAGGGTTTCTGTCTGGGACCCCGAGGTTAGCAGGGTTAGGGGTTGGTTTCAAGGGCTTGCAGGGTTAAGGGTTTGGTATGCGTCCACAGAGCTTCCAGGGTTAGGGGTTGGGTCTGTGTCCCCGGGGTTTGCAGGCTTAGGGGTTGGTCTGGGTCCCCGGAGTCTGCAAGCTAAGGTGTTGGGTCGGTTCCCAGGGGTCTGCAAGCTTAGCGGTTGGGTCTAGGTCCTCGGGGTTTGCAGGCTTATGTTTTGCGTCTGGGTCCCCGAGGTTTGCGGGGGTTAGTGGTTGGGTCACAGGGAGTTACAGGGGGGTTAGGGCTTGGGTCTGTCTCCCTTAGGTTTGCAGGGTTAGGGCTTGGGTATGGCTACCCAGGGTTTCCAGGCTAGGGGTTGGGTCTGGGTCCCCTGGGTTTGCGGACGAAGAGGTTGGTTCTTGGTCCCCGGGATTTGCAGGCTTAGGAGTTGTTCTGGGACCCCGGGGTTTACAGGTTTAGGGGTCTTGGTCACCGGGCTTTTCAGACTTAGGGGTTTGTCTGGGTCCCCGGCGTTTGCAGCGTTAGGGGTTTTATCTGGCTCCCCGGGGTTTGCAGGGCTAGGTGTTGGGTCTGGGTCCCCGGGGTCTGCAGGAAAAGAGTTTGGGTCTGGGTCCCCGGAGTTTACAGGCTTCGGTGTTGCGTCTGGGACCCCGGGGTTTGCAGGATTAGGGGTCGGGTCTGGGTCCCCGGGGTTTGCAGCCTTAGGGGTTGGGTCTGGGTCACCGAGGTTGGCGGGGTTACGGGTTGGGTCACAGGGACTTGCAGGGTGTCAGGGGTTTGGTCTGGGTCCCTGGGGCTTGGAGGTTTAGGGCTTGGGTCTGGCTTCCTTGGGTTTGAGGGTTAGGGCTTGGGTCTGGCTACCCGTGTTTGCAGGCTTAGGGGTTTGGTCTGGGTCCCCTGGATTTGCGGGCGAAGAGGTTGGTTCTTGGTCGCCGGGGTTTGCAGGCTTACGGGTTGGTCTGGGTCCCCGGAGTCTGCAAGCTTAGGGGTTGGGTCGGTTCCCAGGGGTCTGCAAGCTTAGCGGTTGGGTCTAGGTCCCCGGGGTTTGCAGGCTTAGGGGTTGGGTCTCGGTCCCCGGGGTCTGCAGGAAAAGAGGTTGGGTCTGGGTCCCCGGAGTTTGCAGGCTTCGGTGCTGCGTCTGGGACCCCGGGGTTTGCAGGATTAGGGGTCGGGTCTGGGTCACCGGAGTTTGCAGGCATAGGGGTGGAGTCTGGGACCCCGAGGTTTGCAGGGTTAGGGGTTGGGTCCAAGGCGCTTGCAGGGTTAAGGGTTGGGTCTGTGTCCCCAGAGCTTCCAGGGTTAGGGGTTGGCTCTGGGTCCCCGCGGTTTGCAGAGTTAGGGTTTGGGTCTGGCTCCTCGCGGTTTGAATGTTTCGGGGTTGGGTCTGTGTCCCCGAGGTTTGCAGGCTTACGCGTTGGGTCTGGATCCCTGGGTTTTGCAGGCTTAGGGGTTGGGTCTGGGTCACCGAGGTTTGCGGGGTTACGTGTTGGGTCACAGGGACTTGCAGGGGGTTAGGGGTTTGGTCTGGGTCCCCTGGGCTTTGCAGGGTTACGGGATGTGTCTGGGACCGTAGGGTTTACGGGCAAAGAGGTTGGGTCTTGTTCCCCGGGGTTTTCAGGCTTAGGGGTGGGTCTGGGATCCGGGGGTTTTCAGGGTAAGGGGTTGGGTCCAAGGTGCTTGCAGGCTTAGAGGTTGGGTCTCTGTCCCCAAAGTTTCCAGGGTTAGGGGTTGAGTCTGTGTCCACAGAGTTTCCAGGGTTAGGGGTTGCGTCTGTGTTCACGGAGTTTCCAGGGTTAGATGTTGGGTCTGTGTTAGGGGATGTTGGGAGGGTTAGGGGTTAGGTCTGGGGCCCTGGGCTTTGCAGGGTTAGGGGTTGGGTCTGGCCCCCCGCGGTTTGCAGGTTTAGGGGTGTGTCTGGGACTCCGGGGTTTGTAGGCTTAGAGTTTGGGTCCCAGGAGCTTGCAGGGTTAGGGGTTGAGTCTGGCTCCCTGGGGTTTGCAGGGTTAGGGCTTGGGTCTGGGTCCCCGGGGTTTGCAGGCTAAAAGGTTGGCTCTGGATCCCCGGGGTTTGCATGCTTTGGGATTGTGTCTGGCTCCCTGGGCTTTGCAGGGTTACGGGATGTGTCTGGGACACTAGGGTTTACAGACAAAGAGGTTAGTTCTTGTTCCCCGGGGTTTCGAGGCTAAGGCGTGTGTGTGGTATCCGGGGGTTTGCAGGGATAGGGGGTGGGTCTGGGTCACTGGGACTTGGAGGTTTAGGGGTTGGGTCTTGTTCCCTGGTGTTTGCAGGGTTAGGGTTTGGGTCTGGGTCCTCGTGGTTTGCAAGCTCAGGGTTTGGGTCTGGGTCCCCGGGGTTTGCAGGCTTAGGGGTTGGGTCTGTCTCCCCGGGGTTTACAGGCTTCAGAGTTGGGTCTGGCTCCCTGGGCTTTGCAGGGTTAAGGGTTGGGTCTGGGTGCCTGGTGTTTGCAGGCCTAAAGGTTGGGTCTGGGAACCCGGGGTTTGCAGGGTTACGGCTTTGGTCTGGGTCTCTGGTGTTTGCAGAGTTAGGGTTGTCTCTAGGTCCCCGGGGTTTCCAGGGTAAGGGGTGGGGTCAGGGTCCCTGGGGCTCGGAGTGTTAGTGGTTGGGGACTGGGTCCCCGGGGTTTGCAGGTGAAGAGGGTGGGTCTGCGTACCTGTGGTTTACAGGGTTAGGGGTCTCGGTCTCCGGGTTTTTCAGGCTTAGGGGTTGGGTCTGGGACCCTGGGGCTTGCAGGATTAGGGGTTGCGTCTGGGTACCCGTGCTTTGCAGGCGAAGATGTAGGTCTGGGTCCCCGGGGTTGGCAGGGTTAGGGGTTGGCTCTGGCTCCCGAGGGTTTTCATGGTTTGGGGTTGGGTTTGGGTCCCCGGCATTTGCAGGTGTAGAGGTTGGGTCTGGGTGCCCAGGCTTTGCAGGCTTCGGGGTTGGGTCTGGGTCACTGGGGTTTCCAGGCCTAAAGGTTTGGTCTGGGTCACCGGGGTTTTCAGGCTTAAAGGTTGCCTCTGGGTCCCCGTTTTTTGCAGGCTTTGGGGTTGGGTCTGGGTCCCCGGGGTTTCCAGGGTAAGGGATGGGGTCTGTCTCCACGGGGTTTGCAGGGTTTGGGGTTGCATCTGGGTCCCCGAGGTTTGTAGGCTGAGGGGTTGGGTCTGGGTCCCCGGCAATTGCAGGTGAAGAGGTTTGGTCTGGGTCCCCGGCATTTGCAGGCGAAGAGGTTCGTCTGGGTGCCCGGGCTTTGCAGGCTTCGGGGTTGGGTCTGGGACCCCGGGGTAGGCAGGCTTTGAGGTTGTTTCTGGGTGCCCGGGGTTTGCAGGGTAAGGGGTTGGGTCTGGGTCCCCGTGGTTTGCAAGTTTAGGGGTTGGGTTCCCGGAGTTTGCAGGGTTAGGAGATTGGTCTGGGTCACCGGTGTTCGCAGGGTTAGGGCTTGAGTCTGGCTCCCCGGAATTTTCAGGGTTAGGGGTTGGGTCTGGGTCACTGGGGTTTGCAGGATTAGGGGTTGGGTCTCTCTCTCCGGTGTTTGAAGGCAAAGAGGTTGGGTCTTGGTCCCCGTGGTTTGCAGGTTTAGGGGTTTTGTCTGGGACACCGGGGTTTGCAGGGTTAGGGGTTGTGTCCCAGGAGCTTGCAGGGTTAGGGGTTGGGTCTGGGTCCCCTGGGCTTACAGGCGAAGGAGTTGGGTCTGGGTCCCGTGTGTTTGAAGGCGAAGAGTGTGTTTCTGGGTCCCCGGGGTTTGCACGCTTAGGGGTTGTGTCTGGGTCCCGGGGGTTTCAAGGCCTGGAGGGGCGGCGGTCTGGGTCCCCAGGGTTTGCAGGGTTAGGGGTTGGTTCTGTGACCCCAGAGTTTCCAGGTTTACGGGTTGGGTCTTGGTCCCTGGTGTTTGCAGGGTTACGGTTTGGGTCTGGGTCTCCGTGGTTTGCAGGCTTAGGGGTTGTGTCTGGGTCCCCGGGTATGCAGGCGAAGAGGGTCGGTCTGGGTCCCTGTGGTTTGCATTCTTAGGGCTTCTGTCTGGGACCCCTGGTTTTGCAGGGTTAGGGATTGCGTCCCAGGGTCTTCCAGGGTTAGGTGTTGGGTCTGGGTCTCTGTGGTTTTCAGGCTTAGGGGTTGGGTTGTGACCCCGGGGTGTGCAGGGTTAGGGGTTGGGTCCCAGGAGCTTGCAGCGTTAGGGGTTCTGTCTGGGTCCCCATGGTTTGCAGGTGAAGAGGTTGGGTCTGGGTCACCGGGTTTGCAGGCGAAGAAGTTGGGTCTGGGTGCCCAGGCTTTGCAGGCTTCGGGGATGGCTCTGGCTCCCTGGGCTTTGTAGGGTTATGGGTTGGGTCTGGGTCACTGGGGTTTACAGGCCTAAAGGTTGGGTCTGGGTCCCCGGGTTTTTCAGGCTTAAAAGTTGCCTCTGGGTCCCCGTGGTTTCCATTCTTAGGGGTTCTTTTTGGGTCCCCTGGGTTTGCAGGGTTACGTGTTGGGTCTGGGTCCCTGTGGTTTTCAGGCTTAGGGGTTGGGTCTGGGTCCCGGGGGTTTCAGGCTTAAAGGTTGCCTCTGGGTCCCCGTGGTTTGCAGGCGAAGAGGGTGGGTCTGGGTCCCTGTGGTTTGCATTCTTAGGGGATCTGTCTGGGACCCCTGGGTGTGCTGGGTTAGGGGTTGCGTCCCAGAGGCTTCCAGGGTTAGGTGTTGTGTCTGGGTCCCGGTTGTTTTCAGGCTTAGGGGTTGGGTTGTGACCCCCGGGTTTGCAGGGTTAGGGGTTGGGTACCAGGAGCTTGCAGGTTTAGGGGTTGGGTCTGGGTCCCCGTGGTTTGCAGGCGAAGAGTTTGGGTCTGGGTGTCCGGGCTTTGCAGGCTTCGGGGTTGGGTCTGGCTCCCTGGGATTTGCAGGGTTAGGGGTTGGGTCTGGGTCACTGGGGTTTGCAGGCTTAAAGGTTGCCTCTGGTTCCCCTTTGTTTGCAGGCTTATGGGTTGTGTCTGGGTCCCCGCGTTTGCAGGCGAAGAGGCTGGGTCTGGGTCGCTGTGGTTTGCATTCTTAGGGGTTCTGTATCGGATCCCTGGGTTTGCAGGGTTAGGGGTTGGGTCTGTGTCCCCACAGTTTCCAGGGGTAGGGTTTTGGTCTGTGTCCCCAATGTTTCCAAGGTTAGGGTTTCGGTCTGTGTCCGCAGTGTTTCCAGGGATAGGGGTTGGGTCTGGGTCACTGGGGCTTGGAGGGTTAGGTGTGGGGTCTGGGTCCCGGGGGTTTGCAGGCGTAGGGGTTGGGCCCGGCTCCCCGGGGTTTGCAGGCGTAGGAGTTAGGCCCGGCTCCCCGGGGTTTGCAGGCGTAGGGTTTCTGTCTGGGACCCCGAGGTTAGCAGGGTTAGGGGTTGGGTTCAAGAGCTTGCAGGGTTAAGGGTTTGGTCTGCGTCCCCAGAGCTTCCTGGGTTAGGGTTTGGGTGTGTGTCCCCGGGGTTTGCAGGCTTAGGGGTTGGTCTGGGTCCCCGGAGTCTGCAAGCTTAGGGGTTGGGTCTAGGTCCCCGGGGTTTGCAGGCTTATGTTTTGCGTCTGGTCCCCGAGGTTTGCGGGGTTAGGGGTTGGGTCACAGGGACTTGCAGGGGGTTAGGGCTTGGGTCTGTCTCCCTTAGGTTTGCAGGGTTAGGGCTTGGGTCTGGCTACCCAGGGTTTGCAGGATTAGGGGTTGGGTCTGGGTCCCCTGGGTTTGCGGTCGAAGAGGTTGGTTCTTGGTCCCCGGGATTTGCAGGCTTAGGAGTTGTTCTGGGACCCCGGGGTTTACAGGTTTAGGGGTCTGGGTGACCGGGCTTTTCAGACTTAGGGGTTTGTCTGGGTCCCCGGCGTTTGCAGGTTTAGGGGTTTTGTCTGGCTCCCCGGGGTTTGCAGGGTTAGGGGTTGGGTCTGGGTCACCGAGGTTTGCGGGGTTACGGGTTGGGTCACAGGGACTTGCAGGGGGGTAGGGGTTTGGTCTGGGTCCCTGGGGCTTGGACGTTTAGGGCTTGGGTCTGGCTTCATTGGGTTTGAGGGTTAGGGCTTGGGTCTGGCAACCCGGTGTTTGCAGGCTTAGGGGTTTGGTCTGGGTCCCCTGGGTTTGCGGGCGAAGAGGTTGGTTATTGGTCGCCGGGGTTTGCAGGCTGACCCCGGGGTTTACATGTTGAGGGGTCTGGGTCGCCAGGGTTTACAGGGTTAGGCCTGGGTCTGGGTCCCCGGGGTTTGCAGGCTAAAAGGTTGGTTCTGGATCTCCGGGGTTTGTATGCTTTGGGATTGTGTCTGGCTCCCTGGGATTAGCAGGGTTACGGGATGTGTCTGGGACCCTAGGGTTTACGGGCAAAGAGGTTGGGTCTTGTTCCCCGGGATTTTCAGGGTTAGGGGTGGGTCTGGGATCCGGGGGTTTTCAGGGTTAGGGGTTGGGTCCAAGGTGCTTGCAGGCTTAGAGGTTGGGTCTCTGTCCCCAAAGTTTCCAGGGTTAGGGGTTGGGTCTGTGTCCACAGAGTTTCCAGGGTTAGGGGTTGCGTCTGTGTCCACGGAGTTTCCAGGGTTAGGTGTTGGGTCTGTGTCCCCAGAGTTTCCAGGGTTAGGGGGTGGGTCTGTATCCCCAGAGTTTCCAGGGTTAGGGGTTCGGTCTGTGTCCCCAGAGTGTCCAGGGTTAGGGGTTGGGTCTGGGTTCCCGAGGTTTGCAGGGATAGGGGTTGGGTCTGGGTCCCTGGGGTTTGCAGGGATAGGGGGTGGGTCTGGGTCACTGGGACTTGGAGGTTTAGGGGTTGGGTCTTGTTCCCTGGTGTTTGCAGGGTTAGGGTTTGGGTCTGGGTCCTCGTGGTTTGCAAGCTCAGGGTTTGGGTCTGGGTCCCCGGGGTTTGCAGGCTTAGGGGTTGGGTCTGGGTCCTCGGGGTTTGCATGTTTCGGGGTTGGGTCTGGGTCCCCGGGGTTTGCAGGCTTAGGGGTTGGGTCTGTGTCCCCGGGGTTTGCAGGCTTAGGGGTTGGGTCTGGGTCCTCGGGGTTTGCATGTTTCGGGCTTGGGTCTGGGTCCACGGGACTTTGAGGGTTAGGGGTTGGGTTTGGGTCCCCGGGGTTTGCAAGCTTAGGGGTTGGTCTGGGTCCCCGGGGTTTGCAGGCTTCAGAGTTGGGTCTGGCTCCCTGGGCTTTGCAGGGTTAAGGGTTGGATCTCGGTGCCTGGTGTTTGCAGGCCTAAAGGTTGGGTCTGGGCCCCCGGGGTTTCCAGGGTAAGGGGTGGGGTCAGGGTCCCTGATTCGTTGAGTGTTAGTGGTTGGGGACTGGGTCCCCGGGGTTTGCAGGGTTAGGGGTTGGGTCTGGCTCCCCAGGGTTTTCATGGTTTGGGGTTGGGTCTGGGTCCCCGGCATTTGCAGGTGTAGAGGTTGGGTCTGGGTGCCCAGGCTTTGCAGGCTTCGGGTTTGGGTCTGGGTAACTGGGGTTTCCAGGCCTATAGGTTGGGTCTGGGTCCCCGGGGTTTTCAGGCTTAGGGGTTGTGTCTGGGACCCCTGGGTTTGCAGTATTAGGGGATGCGTCTCAGGGCTTGCAGGGTTAGGTGTTGGGTCTGGGTCCCCGGGGTTTTCAGGCTAAAAGTTTGCATCTAGGTTCCAGTGGTTTGCACGCTTAGGGGTTGGGTCTGGGTCCCCGGGTTTGCAGGCGAAGAGGCTGGGTCAGGGTCCCTGTGGTTTGCAGGCTTAGGGGTTGGGTCTGGGACCCCGGGGTTTGCAGGGATAGGGGCTGCGTCCCAGGGGCTTTCAGGATTAGGGGTTGGGTCTGGGTCCCCGTAGTATGCAGGCAAATAGGTTGGTTCTGGGTGCCCGTGGTTTGCAGGCGAAGAGGTTGGGTCAGGTTCCCACGGGGCTTGGAGGGTTAGTGGTTGGGTCTGGCTCCCCGGGGTTTGCAGGGTTAGGTTTTGCGTCTGGGTCACCGGCGTTTGCAGGGTTACGGGTTGGGTCTGGGTCCCCTGGGTTTACAGGCGAAGGAGTTGGGTCTGGGTCCCGTGTGTTTGAAGGCGAAGAGTGTGTTTCTGGGTCCCCGGGGTTTGCACGCTTAGGGGCTGGGTCTGGGTCTCGGGGGTTTCAAGGCTTCGGGGGGGGCGGTCTGGGTCCGCAGGGTTTGCAGGGTTAGGGGTTGGGTCTGGGTCCCCGTGGTTTGCAGGCTTAGGGGTTGTGTCTGGGTCCCCGGGTTTGCAGGCGAAGAGGGTGGGTCTGGGTCCCTGTTGTTTGCATTCTTAGGGGTTCTGTCTGGGACCCCTGGTTTTGCAGGGTTAGGGGTTGCGTCCCAGGGGCTTCCAGGGTTAGGTGTTGGGTCTGGGTCCCCGTGGTTTGCAGGCAAAGGGGTTGGGTCTGGGTGCCCAGGCTTTGCAGGCTTCGTGCTTGGGTCTGGCTCCCTGGGCTTTGCAGGGTTAGAGGTTGGGTCTGGGTCCCCGGGGTTTGCATGGTTAGGGGTTGTGTCTGGGTCCCCGGGTTTGCAGGTTTAGGGGTTGTGTCCCAAGAGCTTGCAGGCTTAAAGGTTGCCTCTGGGTCTCCGTATTTTGCAGACGAAGAGGTTGTGTCTGGTTCCCCGGGTTTGCAGGCGAAGAGGGTGGGTCTGGGTCCCTGTGGTTTGCATTCTTAGGGGTTCTGTCTGGGACCCCTTGATTTGCAGGGTTAGGGACTGCGTCCCAGGGTCTTCCAGGGTTAGGTGTTGGGTCTGGGTCCCTGTGGTTTTCAGGCTTAGGGGTTGGGTTGTGACCCCGGGGTTTGCAGGGTTAGGGGTTGGGTCCCAGGAGCTTGCAGCGTTAGGGGTTCGGTCTGGGTCCCCATGGTTTGCAGGCGAAAAGTTTGGGTCTGGGTGCCCGGGTTTTGCAGCGTTAGGGATTGGGTTTGTGTCCCCGGGGTTTGCAGGCTAAAAGGTTGGTTTTGGATCCTGGGGTTTGCATGCTTTGGGATTGGGTCTGGCTCCCAGGGCTTTGCAGGGTTACGGGATGGGTCTGGGACCCTAGGGTTTACGGGCAAAGAGGTTGGGTCTGGGTTCCGGGGTATCCAGGCTTAGGGGTGGGTCTGGGACACGGGGGTTTTCAGGATTAGGGGTTGGGTCCAAGGGGCTTGCAGGCTTAGAGGTTGGGTC